>LBNU01017799.1:117443-141593 GCA_014162995.1 Artemisia annua
TCTCATAACTTCTTTTATTCATCATATAGCACATTCGCTATAATTGTCACCTTATAGTTGAGATGACTTTTTTTTTAATTTATTTTTTATTATTATTATTTTTTTTTAATAAAACTCCCCCCACACTTTGCTTAAGCATACACCACAAAAAATACAAATAAGAAGCTGCAGTCTCCTTCAACTTGTTGAAATGGTACAACCAAACATCGAAGTGTGTCTAACTCATAATCATCAAAAACAATCCTTCGTACCAAGCAACTAGCAATCCACCGTTTAGACTTTGACAAGGTTAGGCTAAAGTTTAAAGTGTAAAATATTTTTGTATTTTTCTAGATGTAGCAAATGAAAAGGAATGGCTCAAAGGGTGTAACTAGGGGTATCTAGCGTTAAAGATAAACGCTAACAAATGGGTTCCAAATACGAGGTAAACTAACCGATGTGGTTAGCAAAAATTTGTTTTGTAAACGGATGGCCATTTGGTTTTATTCCTAATTTTGCCTCTTATCATATGAAAATATCCTCATCATTCGAAAAATGATTTTAACCGTAATGCATAACAAGTACAAGTTCTAGAATTAACACAATCACCGGCACACTCATAATGAAATATAAAAATAGCATGAGAACACTATTCATATACAAAAAACTAATCCTCACTATATGTAGTAACAAGGGTATAATATTGTGCTTAGCAAATGTTATCAATTCCAAGACGAATTGTTCTTTAAACTTACTTTAAACTCTAAAAATGTTATTATCATTTACCATCAAATCAACCTTATTTTGACTAAAATCTAAAAGGCGAACCATAAGTTACTATAGTTCTTGACTCTAAAAACAATTAAAAATAAAAAAATAAAAAAAAAAAAATATGTGCAATTTTTCTATTTTCTTCCCTCCCCCACACTTAAGTTTTGCATTGTCCTCAATGTAATAAAAATGACTTCAAAGTAAAGGAAATGGAAAAATTTAGAAAATACCGGAGTTAGATACGCAAAATGCATATTTGATCGTAACAAGCAAATGAGTCTAACGACTCCAAAAATGGGATCAACTATATGCTTCCGTACTCCTGCAACATATACGAAACAAACAAACAAACAAAAGCAACACACAAATATGTCTAAACAAAGAAAATTAAGTTAAGTTAAGTTAATCCTAAAGAAAATAGTTAAGAAGTGGAAATAGAAATTATTCAACAAACATAATTCAGCCATCCCAAACTGTAATTGGCTTCACGTCCAATATCTCGGGAAGTCCCATAAGATTCCCATCTTCCTTTTCTCGCAGGTGTTTAAACCTTGTGATGTCAGTGCTCATTGGTGTAACCGGTTTACTAAAATCCTTCATTTCAACTTCGTTAAACAGCCCAAGACTCCTAGCTATTCGCGAAATAAAATGACCCCCGCAAAGATAATTCTTTGTTCCAACCGCTGAACGTTTGCGTAATTGTTCCACAATAACCCAAGCTGCGTTCAAATGTTGAAGATACCTTTTCTCTACTAGAGCATTCATTACCCGTAAATCTTCTTCAAGAACAAATTCTACTTCAGTTGTTCTATGCAATATGGATTGTACCAAAACTCTGTGAAGTACCCGTAACAATGGTTTCTTAATTGATGAAACCTTACTTTTTCCGTATTCTAGATTATCTTCCGTACTAATCTGCTTCCAGTACCCATGCGCGTCGAAACTACTCTTGTTTCTTACTCCAGTGATGATCAAAAATTTGAAGTCCTTGTTACTCAAATCCTTATCAGAATATAATCCTAATAATTTCCCCAACTCGAATAACGTTACCTCATGTTTCTTCCCTCCTAACCTAAAAGTAAGAAATTTGTTGGTCATTGCTTCAACATCCATAATCTTTTCCTTCATCTGCATAGAACACAAAAATTCCAAACACCATTCTTTGTAGATTGGTTCTCGAATATTGAACGCTCTTGTCCACATATCAGATGTCAAAACTTTCCTATCCCATATCATCCGTATGATCAACATGTCTTCCAAAAATTCTTCACATCCTAATTCCTTCATTACATTCCAATCCATCACTCTAGGTGGATGAGGTATGCGACCACCAATTCTTAGTAGAGTAATATTGAACAATTTCCTGGTTTCAGCTTCCTCTCCTTTCCATAAAAGATTCGGATGACACTCCGGAATTGGCATCATCTCTCTTTTCCTTAATCAACTTCTAGTTCTCTTTGCTATACTAGAATTCCCAATGATAGTACCCTGAAATTCACAAGTAATTATTAGTATAAGAGCATATGAACTAATACCAATCAAGTTAGAAACTAGAAAACGTGATTCAAAAATGTCACAATTTTACCATAGCAACCAACCGAATCGGTTGCCTACCAACCGAATCGGTTGGTCCTTTGGTCAACATCCAGCCGATCGGTTTGTGCCCGCAACCGAATCGGCTGGTCGTTCTGTGAACTTTTTCTACTTCAAATTCAATCCGAACGTTTTCCATTCAATCCAATCTTTCTTCTAACCTGTAATTGACCATCTTAGGGTGCTTTTAACTTCCCAACACTTCTAACAACGATTCATAACACATTAATGCATTAACCTAATGATTCTATGAACTCAAGAACATCATCAACTTAATTTTTTCAAATAAGTGTTCTTAATTAACAATGCACCATCCTACATCACTAATTAACAAGCATATAACATCTGGGATTCATCAATTGCAAAGAAATTAGTTCTAAAGATTATACCCAATTCTATTCGAAAATTCCATCAATCAATTCTTACTCAAAACTTAATCAATTGATCTAATTCTTTTTGCAATGCATTCTACTCGTATCTAATCACTTATCCCCAAAATATTACATCTCAATTCGAATTAATTCAAAAATACCCAAATCATGACCTAATCTTAATAATCCGAATTAAAACTTAATTGAATGAAATTAATAACATAACTTACTTGACTTGATGCCATTGATGATCTAATTACACTCCTGTAACCTTCAAAACACTTCTTATGGTCGAATTGAATGACCCAACTTTTGGTGGATTGTGTGTGTGTGTGTTCTTGGGTTTTTGAAATTGTGGGTTTATATATTCAATTCCAACCGATCAGTTGAGCATCCAACCGAATCAGTTGTAAGAAATTGATTTTTCTCCACTAGTTCTTGCAATGCCAAGACTAGTTTATGTCTTTTCAAAAACACTTGTTTTGTATGTATATGTATCCAAACACACTTGGTCTACCAAACATTGGTCATTATTTCTACTTCTAACTTAATAACTTAACTTAACTCATAATAACTAACAAACAATCACTCAAATAGATAAAACTATAAAATGACATAACGATAGTCTTATTAAAAAGTAAAAATGCATGAAACCTAAGAAACATAAAATAAAATTGCATGAAAATAGAAAATGTGAAACAAACTAATAGCACAAGAGGTGCTTTATTCTTGCAATCCTTCTCCATCATCCATAGAAATATTCGTTTCTAAGAATGTCTTCTCCACGATACTTGTTCGAAAGCTTCCTAGTAGTCTTTTGAGTTTTGAAACTTCTTGCAAAGTTCCTTCCGCTAGGACATGTGATGTCAAATTTGCAATGCCATTCACCATCTCCATCTTCTCGTTTGTAAATGCTAGGACCATCGGATCCCCATTCCAAGTTCTTCAATTGGACCGGTAAAGATCCAAGAAAATCTGTCAATTTATTAAACACAAAGATGTTTTTAAATGGGTTAAAATAAGCCTCCATTGCTAGAGCCCTCTCCATTTCGTCCTCTATGTCAAAGAAACTAGGTGTGCATGGCCCAAATTTAGGCCTCCCATCTTCATCTCTCCCTACTTCAAAACAACCAAGGTAATCCTCCTCTTGGTCTTCATCAAAGTCATCCACATTACTACCACCTCTAGGCCTTGGGTAGTAAGTATTCTTTAAAATTCCATCATCTATGGTCATAGTTCCTTTTCCCATGTCTATCACCGCACCACACGTTCTTAAAAATGGTCTACCTAACAACAAAGGTAGTTCTTTATCAACCGCAACATCTAACACTAGAAAGTCCGCCAAGAACGCTTGGTATCCTATTTGTACTCTAACATTTCTTACCTCCCCCATTGCTTTTGCTTTAGAATTATCCGCCATGGTGAGTTTAGAATTGTTAGGTTGAGGGTCTCTCAATCCCAATTTTTGATACAAGGGGTAAGGCATTATACTCACACTAGAACCCGTGTCGGCTAGTGCATACAATGGAGTAGTTCCATTAATCTTCACCGGTAAAACAAAGTTTCCGGGATCATTCATCTTTTTAGGAAGCCCATTCTCCATTATTCTTCTTTCCTCTACCTCATCAAAACTATTATTCTCCAACTTTGATTTTGCCAACATAACTCCATCTAGCTTCTTCCTATAAACCATGTAATCTCTAAGTACCTCAATAACCGGTTTGTTCTCCATTAACTCACTTATTTTTGCTTCAAGGTTTTCCAAAATTGCTTGTTTTTGTTCTTTGGTTAAGGGTTTCTTGTTTTGTGGTGAATTTGGTTGAGTGTTGGATGATGATGATGATGATTTGTTTTCCTTTGGGGTGGAGGGTTGGGTTAATTTGTTTAATGGGGTTTTGTTTCGATTGGCTTTTCCCATCTTACAAACTTCATCCTTTCCTCCCTTAAGCGTTATCATTCCTTCACAAACATCAACTAGCATTTCATTAACATCCTTCCCTTCTTCCAAATCACTAATATTGATCCGTAACTCACCTAGTGCAAAATCAATTGTACACTTGGTAGTTATAAGAAAATTTCTACCAAAGACAACCTCCGGTTCATCGGCATTCATGTAATCCAAGACCACAAAGTTACATTTGAAAATATGACCATGTATATTCACTTTAACATCTCTCACTTCTTTCCTTCCATAGCTTCCATAATCAAGTCTAACAAAGCCAAGCTTGTTAAGCATCTCTTCCGAAATATAGTTATCACTATACTCCATGTTCAACTCCGCATCCCATGCTTTTTCTCCTTCCACCGCACAAGGTGTAGCATACCTCATGTGTGTAGCATCGTACTCCTTAGTTGGTGCCTTAGTAAAAACAACCACCTTTCTTTCCTTCTCCTTCTTTGGATAACACATTTCATGTGGCAAATAAGAAACATTATCACCAATAATCTCTCCTTCTTCCAAATCACTCTTAGCCTTCTCTAACATATTCTCTAACTTTTCCAAGGAATCCCCGGAATCCTTGAACATATCCTCCAAATCTTTCAAGTATGCCGAAATCTGACTTAAACTCTCCATTTCACCTAAGCAATTACTAACTATAACATAACCATCAAAAAAAATCCAAACCATTAGCATGAGGGTTAGTTGTAAGCAAATAATTCTTAATATGAAACAAGAATAAGTATATTAACAAACTAAAACACTAAGAATTGAAAACAAACTAAAAACTAAAAAGTGCAAAAAATTTAACGAGAGTTCCAACCGGTCGGTTGGGTGTCCAACCGAATCGGTTGATGAAATTACCACCACCAACCGATCGGTACGAACCCGTAACCGAATCGGTTGGTCACTCTGACCAAAATATTTTTTTTTTTAAATAAATTACTAAAAATTAACTACACTTTAATCCTACCATTAATGACTTATTATTAAAAACTCTTAATATCCCAATAATAATTAAAACTAAACATTAATTCTATTTAATTAAAAACTTAAACATTAATCATAATAACTATTTTAACTACTCATAATTACTAACATTAATAGTCTAGAAACCTAAATAATTAACTAAAAACAGTAATTTAAAGAAAATTAACGAATAAAACTAAAATCCTAATTTTACCGAGCTGCCAACCGAATCGGTTGGTTGTCCAACCGATCGGTTGGAGCAATCTGTCTAAAAAAAAACTTTTTCTTGTTAAAAATTAAATCAAATCCGAATTATAAACAAATTAACTACTAAAATAAAGAAAACTAATCAAATCCCCGGCAGCGGCGCCAAAAACTTGATGTGCGTTTTTGCTAGTGCAAGTTTTAAAATTTATAAACACGATTTATCCGATTAATTCTTTAGCACATACGAGCAAGTATACTCGTCCGGTGTAATAAAGGTGGGTAAGTCGAGATCGTCCCAAGGGATTTGTTTATTTATAGTAGAACTTGTTTATTAACAAAGGTTGTCAATCCTTGTTTGTATGAATATAGTTTTTAAAAGAAATCAAATAAGAACTAAGCATATACTTGTGTATAATTCCATGATGAGGTCTAGGAGTATTATTGCAATTATGAATATAAAGTTTGGTGTAAAACTTGTTATGATGCGCAACTAAAAATGAGTAGAAATACAATCGATGATGTATGTCATGTTCTAACTACTACTAAGAATTCAATCTACTAAATGACTCCTTTCGGACATATCAAGATAGTATGACAATTCTATAATCACATGGTTGTTTAGAAAATCAACTCTTTTCTTATGAATTCCTACGAATCCTTTCGGTCCTTTTTCGTGATGAAATCTTCTCAAAATCCATTTTAATAAGTAAATAGGATGGTTGTCAAGCATCATATTCCATACTAATTCGTGCACTAATGTTTTGGAATAAAAACAAGTTGAAAATCCTTTCGGACCTATTTCCCAAAGATTGTTTTTATCAACAAATTAAGCAAGATTAGATATTACTTCAACAAACTCATAAAATAGATATGTTTTCATGCATCACCTTTTTAGTAAAAGAATACTCCATAACCAATCACATCATACACACAAGTATATCACAAATTACTCCATAGCAATCATAAATAAACACAAGTAGATAATAAAACTTTCATTAAACGTAAAGTAACAATTGTTCATTATAAGAATCAAGGTGTACCTAGTCTTGAGAATTACAATGACAAGAATCACGTGGAACTATAGCAACCACACTCTAGATAAACTATTCACCACACTAGTGAACAATTCCCAACTCGAACCAAAGATTGAGACTTTACTCAACTCTTTCTGACGTTTTTCACACTTAGTAACCTTAGAAAATGAACTAGTAACACTTTAGTGTAACAATAATATTGATAAAAGATGGTACATGTAATCTAGAGGCTAAGTACTCATTATATAGCCTCATAACTCTTCTCTTCCAAGTAAAAACGTCCCATGATAGTTAATAACCAGAAATGATCAGCCACCAATGATTATGGAGAGTAAATACACCTTTAAATGCGAATTTGTAACAGCAGCAGTTCCCCAACCGATCGGCTGAAGGTCCAACCGATCGGTTGGAGTCTTTTGGTCAAAATCCAGCCGATCCGGTTGCGGGTTGCAGCCGATCGGCTGGATGCCTCCACTATGTTGTTTCTTTGACTTTTCTTCGCCGATTCTTTTCGCATGTGTTTCCTTTCTTCGTGGCATGTCTTGGTACATTAGAACTTGATATTTCTTTGGTAAATATGTATAGAAAGCTCATCTATATCAAATCCTTTGTCCATGCGTTAATTTCATCCTTCTCTTCCATTCGAATCTTTCCCCAACAAGCATGATCACTTCATTTCTTCACTTTTAAGCATCTTTTCACTGCTTTTGGCTATATTTGCATGTATAAACACTTTTCCATGATTAAGTAACAAATGTATACAAATATGACCAATTTCCATACGAAAAACCAACAATAACGCTTCTAAAAACATGTTAACTTTGAGCATTATCAATGGCGCATCACCTGCATATATCAGCAACTTTTCTCTTTAATATTTGTTTCCTAACCTATCAAACTTTTCTTCCAGCAGGACAAATCCTACTGACAATTTTACCTATGATGACAGGAATTGCTATGGAAGACATCATGGTGTACGAGTATCTTGTTATGGAACATAAGGAAAATAAGCGTTATGAAAAATCTTGCACTGAGAAGATGGTGATTTCTGAGAACGATGATGAATACGATAACTATGAAGTTAGTTTGACCAAGTTCCAAGCAATAT
This sequence comes from Artemisia annua, assembly GCA_014162995.1. NCBI lineage: Eukaryota > Viridiplantae > Streptophyta > Magnoliopsida > Asterales > Asteraceae > Artemisia > Artemisia annua. The sequence goes on from LBNU01017799.1 coordinate 125,415, forward strand.
GCGATACTCATAAAAGCCGAAGGAGGTCAGAATGGAAGAAGGAACTCTTCCTTTCAGATCCCTATGAAAATTTCAATGCTATTGTCTGTAACTTGCCTACGATTGATACTTTACTGCAATCCGAGCCTCACACCACCATGCCTATATGCTCATTTAAATCTTATGAAGATGCTAAGTTCAATATATTCAACATTGATGCTGATTTATTTTCTTGGGAGACTCCTCTTGAATCTATATTCAAGGAGTTTAAACGCTTGAGTAGCATTGAAGATGATTTATTCACTTATGACTTACTAATGAGCTACACTAAAGATGAATTGCTCCTTTTGTGGCCCATCATTGAATCCAAAGGTTTGGTTTGGACTACTATTGAAGAAAAAGATAGGAAGTTCCAAATCGAATACATGAACTCTAATCACGCCATCACTAAATCAAACGATTAGAGCTATAACAAAGTAAGTATCCAAACTACACTACCTTCCTATATGCCTTATTCTGAGCATTACTGGGGAATAGACAAAAGCAACCTGGAAGATGAGAGAATGTATGCTGAATCGGAAGTTCTATTTCATGGAAAGATAGTAAAGTTAATGGATATCTCTTTTGAAGAATGGCTTGAACTCAAATATGGTGATCCCAAATTTGCTCCTATGGATGATGTTAAGCGCATAGTGACCTCATAGTTGACACGGAGTTTTAGAGAGCAATTCAATGAATTCATTGATATTAGGAGGAAGATGATGAGAAATACTAGCTTTGACATTAACTACGACCCTAACAATGTCGATTTTTCAGAATGGGTAGCTAGTAAATTCAATAACCATAAAACCATGGATACCGCTACCAAGGATGCACTATGGATTTATTGGATGAGAGGTGAAGATGAAGAAGTAGAATCTGATAATGAGTCATCATGCGATAACTTAACCATAATGGATAACCTCGAGGAGTTGTTTAGTATCGACACTGACATATTTGACTACGAGACACCCTTATGCAAACAATTCAAAGAATTCAACTATCTTCTTCAAAGTGATGTTGATGTGCTCACTGAAGACTTACCAGGATTCAAAACCTATGAAGAATTTAAAAATACCTGGTTCTATGAATGGAATGATGAAACACCATGGGTATGGGATAAACCATGGCAATATGCGCATATCAGTCACACATGTAAACCTTTCCATTTCAAGAATGGGAGTAGTGAATGGCCAACTTGTGATTGGAGAAATGATAGAACCTGTAATGGGGGAAGTATAATTGGTATGAAACGAGTTGGTAACGATGTCTACTTTGAGGACTACGATTGGTACGACCAAGTTGAAGACTGCCCGCGTAGGGCAGAAGCTCTACAAGAAAAAGTTCGAATTGAATACTTGAAAGAACTAAAGGGAGCATCAAACACTACTTTCTAGGAATGGGTGCATAGAGAATTTTATGATTACACAAGGCTTAATCGAAGATTACAATGGGAATTGAAAAGAAAGTGGAATGAGATCCAAGATTATTATCAATCCATCAATTTGGTAAGTTATTATCCACATGATGATAACGATGAGTCACAAAGAAAACTAATTGAAGAACTTGATGACTACTTGACTACGAATGATTCTTCTAAATTTGTGGATAAAGACGAGGAAGATTTCATAAAAAGAAAATGTCGGCTACTTGGGATCCCTTATAATGACCCACCAATGATAATTTCTGAAAAATTTGAAGTCATCAAATACTCTTTGGGAGCATATGAGGAATATGTTGCGACAAAGGCCAAGGAGTATAAAAGATTAAGTCGATCAGAGGAAAATGTTGCGGTACTATACGGTAACATCTTTCGCATGAAAGAAGAAGGGTGGCACGTGACAAGAACAAAATAGGAGCTGAACGTGAGTCTAACTTGAAGACTCTGGAATAAAGACAAGTGTTGACCGGGAGACAACCCGAAATTTTTATCTTATTTTTCTGTTTGTGTCGAGTCTGTCAGACCTGCAGAAGATGCGGCGCATCTCCATCATAAGATGCGGCGTATCATCTGCACAGGTCATATCCTATTTTATTTTTCTGCACTTTTATTTTTCACATTCTGTCAGTTTATTTAATGCGGCGCAACCCTGTTTAAGGATGCGATACATCTTTTATTCTGATTCGTATTAATTCCAGGCTCGATACGGCGCATCTTCTTCCATAGGATGCGACGTATCGACTGACCCGATGATTTTTAATTTTTATTTTTAGGTTTTATTTTACTAACTACTAATGTATTATGCAAGTTTGAACCTTCTTAACTCAGGTGTGTTAAAGTCTTGGTGGTATAATAGATTCCTGTACTTTCTGTGGAAACATCATTCATTGAGCTTAAACGTTTCTCATCNCTGGTTAGTTAACCCCCGTATAAACCCTTTTGTTTACTCTCACTTTTAGAGTAAGATACCCCTAGAAAAACCCTCAGAGCCATTTCTTTCGTTTCTTACACCTTTATTATAATGTTTTGTTACACCTTACACCTTAGCCTACCCTGTAGATTAAAATCCGTGGTTAGTTACTTTAGGCAAAGTGTGTTTCCTTACATTAACTGTGTTCGCGTGCGTAATTCATTATCCTTGGTTAGGTTGGGAAATTGCACAATGCAATTGGAGTGAAAGTACATATTGCATAATTTTTAGTTTATTTTCGTGTGTTTACTACTTTCACTATTACAGTCATTTCTGAAAGTTATGAAAAGTATGGAAAAATTATCCGGAAAAAAATCGTGATAGAGAAGTTGTAAAATTTTACACGTTTATGTTAGTAAAAAAAATTGAAAAAAATATAAAAGAAAAAGAAAGAGAAGAAGTTGGAAGTTGTTTTAACCAACTTATGTAAAGTTTTGTATTAAGTGGAAGATATCTCCACTATTTGTTGTTGTACTATATTTATGGATTGAATGAGAGTTGGCTGTTATGGGAACGCCGACTAAGGTTTATTCTTTGTTTAAGATTTTATTGAGTATAATTCGTGTCTACCTAAAGCGTGAGTTACGTGAGTCAAAAGCGTGAGTTATTCAATGATATGAGTCTTATTCATGAGATGGTTGGGAAAGTAATTAACCACACTTGGGATTTTAATCTATTTTTTTGTTTCTTTTTATTTTACACCAATTTATATCCTAAATGTTATCCTTACCCAACCATATTGTTATATTCGTTGTTAGCTTTCGAGAATCCGGATATGATGATGGCTAAGTGAAAATATTAAATGTATGAATAAGGTAGTGGCCATCCGAGTATTAGATTAATTGACTAACGCACTAGCGATCTAATGTATGACTTGGTGACCATCCGTTATGCAAATAACGCGCCGACGATCAAAGAAGTGCACTAGTGACCATCCGTTAGTTGAAGCGTCGAAGACTCGCGCCAGCGATCTACTAAGTTAATGCATGAAATATTTGAACAAAGCTAGGTTCAACCCTTAAGCCTCTAAACCCAATTTACCGCTTTAGACTTGTTACTCCTTGGCTTTAGTGGGGAGATGCGTACACTTGTCAAGCTTATGATAGAATATTCGTCACAACTAAGCAACTAAACGATTTAGAATTGTTTTGATATTGAAAATTTATTTTGTTTCTACTTCGTTAAGTGTTTGGTTGTGTGATTATGATAAAACAAATACGTGCTTAATGATACAAATAAATCCTAATACCTTTTAGGATACATTTTCATAATTATAATCTAAGGTTTACATGGGGACAAGTAAAGTTCAAGTATGGGGATGTTTGATGACATCAAATAAGTACATATTCTCGTCATCATTTATCCTATTTATTTGACTTGTTTTAATACATTATCTATGAGAATCGATACTTAATTGTTTACTTTAGTAATTCTCAGGTAAAAACAAGCAATTGGTGAAAATTGGCGATTTTGGACGAATTGAGCAAAACAAGCAATATGTCAAAAGTCTATCGAAATCCAGAAGATGCGCCGTATCTCTATCAACAGATACGCCGCAATATCATACTTAGATGAATTCGAAGACCATTACCTGACTTTTGAAGAATGCGCCGCATGAAATTCTATCATGCGCCGCTTATGAAACTTTGGTCAACGAAGAAGATCAAGCTTGTTCAACTCCAGATACGCCGCATTGCACTTCTGACATACGCCGTATCACTATCAAGACTTCACCAGAAACAATCCAAAACCTGAAGGACATGCACCGCATAAAGATTCAAGTTACGCCGCATCTGAATACAGTGTACGAATATTCCAGAATAAATTAATCTTGGACCCCACGCGAAGTTAAGTCAATGCGCCGCATCTACTTACTCGATGCGCCGCATCGAACCCTTAGACAGAAACTATAAATACCCCAAGACCTAGACGAATTTTGTGTGCACCATAACCCTAAGGAGACGAACTCAGTCGAAGAAGCGTCACAAGACACACCGAAATTAAAGATATTAGAGCTGTAAGAAGGTCCTGCATGTATTTAATTCATTAAGCAGTTTTGTTTTATTGTAATAGTACACTTTAATTCATCAGGATAGATGGGCTCAAATCGGCCACCAGACCGGACCCCTTAATATTGCTTTCCCATCAATTAAAGTCTATATGATGATGTCTTTGGTGAGTTATATTAGTGCTTTGATTACCTCTGTGCTTAGCTGAGTCTTCTGGGCTACCATACCTGTTCCTCACCTATTTAGCTGATGTCTTTAGATAAATAGGATAATCGTAAGTAATCATTAAGGGTTTACTCGCCGATGTAAGGATCCAACGAGAAAGGAATAACTACAAAACACTTCATATAGAACTAGCAATAAAACAAGTGACAAGCTACTTAACTATCAGGACAGGCCTTCTTCTACTTCTAACTATCTATCTGTGTACGTGTTTGCTATTCGCTGATTCGTACTCATTAGTTTAATTTACGGTTTGATATAACCAATCTGTGTCAGTCTCTCAAGCTGAACCCCCTTTCGTCAGATTAGGCTGTAAAACTAACTTAGGATATTAAAATACTGATTAGGTTAACTAGATAATACGTTCCACTCTTAGTGATCGACACTCTATTTACCATTATATTCATACTGACCAGGTACACTGCTCGTTAGGTGTGTGTGTTATTAATAAGTCGGCTAAATATAAATTTAAAACTTGAAGTAGCATAAATACTACTAGACCGCAACGACACATTGCGACCGCATCAAGTCCTCTCTTAATGAATGACAAAACGAAAAATACATATAGATTTTACAATCTGACGAATGATTACACAAGGCTTAATCGAAGATTACAATGGGAATTGAAAAGAAAGTGGAATGAGATCCAAGATTATTATCAATCCATCAATTTGGTAAGTTATTATCCACATGATGATAACGATGAGTCACAAAGAAAACTAATTGAAGAACTTGATGACTACTTGACTACGAATGATTCTTCTAAATTTGTGGATAAAGACGAGGAAGATTTCATAAAAAGAAAATGTCGGCTACTTGGGATCCCTTATAATGACCCACCAATGATAATTTCTGAAAAATTTGAAGTCATCAAATACTCTTTGGGACCATATGAGGAATATGTTGCGACAAAGGCCAAGGAGTATAAAAGATTAAGTCGATCAGAGGAAAATGTTGCGGTACTATACGGTAACATCTTTCGCATGAAAGAAGAAGGGTGGCACGTGACAAGAACAAAATAGGAGCTGAACGTGAGTCTAACTTGAAGACTCTGGAATAAAGACAAGTGTTGACCGGGAGACAACCCGAAATTTTTATCTTATTTTTCTGTTTGTGTCGAGTCTGTCAGACCTGCAGAAGATGCGGCGCATCTCCATCATAAGATGCGGCGTATCATCTGCACAGGTCATATCCTATTTTATTTTTCTGCACTTTTATTTTTCACATTCTGTCAGTTTATTTAATGCGGCGCAACCCTGTTTAAGGATGCGATACATCTTTTATTCTGATTCGTATTAATTCCAGGCTCGATACGGCGCATCTTCTTCCATAGGATGCGACGTATCGACTGACCCGATGATTTTTAATTTTTATTTTTAGGTTTTATTTTACTAACTACTAATGTATTATGCAAGTTTGAACCTTCTTAACTCAGGTGTGTTAAAGTCTTGGTGGTATAATAGATTCCTGTACTTTCTGTGGAAACATCATTCATTGAGCTTAAACGTTTCTCATCCACAAGAAAGTAGATTTTGCTCGATAACGCATAATGGAGGATCATACCGAGCTAATCTTAGGGGAGTTTCTACATTCTAATTCTTTTATTTTCCAGTTTTTAACCTTTAATACAAACAACGAGGACGTTGTTTAACTTAAGTGGGGGGATGGAGAATTAGAACGCTTACTTGTCCCAAACTTTTCAAAATATGCTTAAAATGCGCTTAATTTATCAAAATTAAAATATTTTTTAGCAGGTTTTTGTTTAAGTCTAAATTACATAACCGCACACATAACCTGATTTTTCCAAAAATTAAAAACTTTAGTGTGTCGGTGACTTGTAAACTTTAGAACTTGGCTTGTATACAATTCGAGACCACCATAATGAGTATTATCGATATAATTGGAGTGACTTGTCTAACTTGGTAAATTTCTAGGATTACACCCAAATAGCCTTTATATGTTATGTGATATTAACTAACTACATTTGATTAGTTAACCCCCGTATAAACCGTTTTGTTTACTCTCACTTTTAGAGTCAGATACCCCTAGAAAAACCCTCAGAGCCATTCCTTTCGTTTCTTACACCTTTATTATAATGTTTCGTTACACCTTACACCTTAGCCTACCCTGTAGATTAAAATCCGTGGTTAGTTACTTTAGGCAAAGTGTGTTTCCTTACATTAACTGTGTTCGCGTGCGTAATTCATTATCCTTGGTTAGGTTGGGAAATTGCACAATGCAATTGGAGTGAAAGTACATATTGTATAATTTTTAGTTTATTTTCGTGTGTTTACTACTTTCACTATTACAGTCATTTCTGAAAGTTATGAAAAGTATGGAAAAATTATCCGGAAAAAAATCGTGATAGAGAAGTTGTAAAATTTTACACGTTTATGTTAGTAAAAAAAATTGAAAAAAATATAAAAGAAAAAGAAAGAGAAGAAGTTGGAAGTTGTTTTAACCAACTTATGTAAAGTTTTGTATTAAGTGGAAGATATCTCCACTATTTGTTGTTGTACTATATTTATGGATTGAATGAGAGTTGGCTGTTATGGGAACGCCGACTAAGGTTTATTCTTTGTTTAAGATTTTATTGAGTATAATTCGTTTCTATCTAAAGCGTGAGTTACGTGAGTCAAAAGCGTGAGTTATTCAATGATATGAGTCTTATTCATGAGATGGTTGGGAAAGTAATTAACCACACTTAGGATTTTAATCTATTTTTTTGTTTCTTTTTATTTTACACCAATTTATATCCTAAATGTTATCCTTACCCAACCATATTGTTATATTCGTTGTTAGCTTTCGAGCATCCGGATATGATGATGGCTAAGTGAAAATATTAAATGTATGAATAAGGTAGTGGCCATCCGAGTATTAGATTAATTGACTAACGCGCTAGCGATCTAATGTATGACTTGGTGACCATCCGTTATGCAAATAACGCGCAGGCGATCCAAGAAGTGCACTAGTGACCATCCGTTAGTTGAAGCGTCGAAGACTCGCGCCAGCGATCTACTAAGTTAATGCATGAAATATTTGAACAAAGCTAGGTTCAAACCTTAAGCCTCTAAACCCAATTTACCGCTTTAGAATTGTTACTCCTTGGCTTTAGTGGGGAGATGCGTACACTTGTCAAGCTTATGATAGAATATTCGTCACAACTAAGCAACTAAACGATTTAGAATTGTTTTGATATTGAAAATTTATTTTGTTTCTACTTCGTTAAGTGTTTGGTTGTGTGATTATGATAAAACAAGTACGTGCTTAATGATACAAATAAATCCTAATACCTTTTAGGATACATTTTCATAATTATAATCTAAGGTTTACATGGGGACAAGTAAAGTTCTAGTATGGGGATGTTTGATGACATCAAATAAGTACATATTATTGTCATCATTTATCCTATTTATTTGACTTGTTTTAATACATTATCTATGAGAATCGATACTTAATTGTTTACTTTAGTAATTCTCAGGTAAAAACAAGCAATTGGTGAAAATTGGCGATTTTGGACGAATTATGGAGCAAAACAAGCAATATGTCAAAAGTCTATCGAAATCCAGAAGATGCGCCGTATCTCTATCAACAGATACGCCGCAATATCATACTTAGATGGATTCGAAGACCATTACCTGACTTTTGAAGAATGCGCCGCATGAAATTCTATCATGCGCCGCTTATGAAACTTTGGTCAACGAAGAAGATCAAGCTTGTTCAACTCCAGATACGCCGCANAAGATGCGCCGTATCTCTATCAACAGATACGCCGCAATATCATACTTAGATGGATTCGAAGACCATTACCTGACTTTTGAAGAATGCGCCGCATGAAATTCTATCATGCGCCGCTTATGAAACTTTGGTCAACGAAGAAGATCAAGCTTGTTCAACTCCAGATACGCCGCATTGCACTTCTGACATACGCCGTATCACTATCAAGACTTCACCAGAAACAATCCAAGACACTGAAGGACATGCACCGCATAAAGATTCAAGTTACGCCACATCTGAATACAGTGTACGAATATTCCAGAATAAATTAATCTTGGACCCCACGCGAAGTTAAGTCAATGTGCCGCATCTACTTACTCGATGTGCCGCATCGAACCCTCAGACAGAAACTATAAATACCCCAAGACCTAGACGAATTTTGTGTGCACCATAACCCTAAGGAGACGAACTCAGTCGAAGAAGCGTCACAACACACACCGAAATTAAAGATATTAGAGTTGTAAGAAGGTCCTGCATGTATTTAATTCATTAAGTAGTTTTGTTTTATTGTAATAGTACACTTTAATTCATCAGGATAGATGGGCTCAAATCGGCCACCAGACCGGACCCCTTAATATTGCTTTCCCATCAATTAAAGTCTATATGATGATGTCTTTGGTGAGTTATATTAGTGCTTTGATTACCTTTGTGCTTAGCTGAGTCTTCTGGGCTACCATACCTGTTCCTCACCTATTTAGCTGATGTCTTTAGATAAATAGGATAATCGTAAGTAATCATTAAGGGTTTACTCGCCGATGTAAGGATCCAACGAGAAAGGAATAACTACAAAACACTTCATATAGAACTAGCAATAAAACAAGTGACAAGCTACTTAACTATCAGGACAGGCCTTCTTCTACTTCTAACTATCTATCTGTGTACGTGTTTGCTATTCGCTGATTCGTACTCATTAGTTTAATTTACGGTTTGATATAACCAATCTGTGCCAGTCTCTCAAGCTGAACCCCCTTTCGTTAGATTAGGCTGTAAAACTAATTTAGGATATTAAAATACTGATTAGGTTAACTAGATAATACGTTCCACTCTTAGTGATCGACACTCTATTTACCATGATATTCATACTGACCAGGTACACTGCTCGTTAGGTGTGTGTGTTATTAATAAGTCGGCTAAATATAAATTTAAAACTTGAAGTAGCATAAATACTACTAGACCGCAATGACACATTGCGACTGCATCAAGTCCTCTCTTAATGAATGACAAAACGAAAAATATATATAGATTTTACAATCTGACGGCATCACTCTTTGGGTCGTGACGCCTTTATCTCGCCATGATTAGGGTTTCTTGGTTGCCTAGATCCACTTCTGACGCCATCTGGTGTAACTTGGTTCTGGGGCGTCTCTCTTTGTCTTAAAGTGTGACGGCCTTGGTGAAATAACATGTGACACCGTCACGTGTAAAAGTCTTAAAAAGTTTCTGGCCCATCAAGTGTGAAAATCATCCACCTCTTCTTCAATGAGTGACAGCGTCACCTTGTGTGACTTGACGCCGTCAGGTACTGTTTCCAGCTTGGATTCTTGACTTTGTCGTTTTCTGCACTTTTATGCTCCAAAAACATCCAAAAATGATTCCTTTTCCAAAATTCCTCTTCAAAGTACCTAAATTCACAAAAGAAACAACTTATGGCAATATTTGATCATATATTCACGACTTAGGGCTTAAATGACCCCTTAAAAACATGACACTTTTCGTCTCATCATGGAGCTGAGATGGGCTTACTTGGTGAAGGTGCTTTGCACTAACACAACAAATGGTTATTAGTACACCATGTCTAACCCACATAAGGACTGGCTAATCCAAGAGTAAACGGCTCTAGGTAAAGATATCTCAAATCCGTTTATGGCTGACAATTTGCCAAAAATTGTTTAGTTTTCAACTCACCATATCTGTGATAGTGAAGAGTTGACTAGCCCACAAGGTTATGGCTTGTGGTAAAGGCTGTGGAAAACCATAATTGGTAATCAATTTACCAAGGTGATGACTGCATTCCACCAAAGAATTGGCTAGTCCAAAAGCAAACGGCTTTTGGTAAAGACAAGTCAAATCAGTTGATAGCTGATGATTTACTAAAAATCATATGGTATTTCAACTCACCATGTTTCATGTACAAAGAGTTGAAATGGTTATCAATGTACCATGGTTTTACACCAAACATTGGCTACTCCAGAGTTAATGGCTAACTGGTAAAGAGACATCAAATCCATTAAATTTTCAATGATTCACCTCTCACACACACCTGGAAGTGATGAGAATAGTATGAAACTTTTTGATTTGATGTACATACAGTCAATGTTGCTGCAAAGATTAGATGGTGCAAAAGATTTGCTGATATAAGATACTGCAAAGATACAAAGATCAAACAAAGAGTTGCAGTGCAACAATAATTCAAGGAGTTTGCATTCAAAATCCTCAAGACATTTCTAAAGAAAGAAACTTGAATTTCATAGAGCATGAAGATCAAGTTAGGGGATGATTGTTGGGAATTATTGTAACCAGACTTAAGTCTGGTAATAGTTATGTCGGGTAGATACTTAGTACTGCCAGTACTAAGTTAAGTCTGGCAGTTTTAGTTAAGTCTGTTTATGTTTTTAGATATTTAAGTCTGTTTATGTTTAGCAGAATAGTTATCTTAGGAGATATAATAGGAAAGGATATGCACACGGTTAGATATTTTAGGAGAAGATATGCATGCATCATTTCACATGTTTGTAGAATTAAGGTTTCCTTATAGTATAAAAGGAACCCTACGACATTGTTTTCTATGCCAAGTTTCAAAGTTTAATAATAATATAAAGTTAGTAAAATCAGTGTGTTATTCTTACTGCTTGTGTTAATATTCGACGTTAACATCAAGTATACATTGTTTAGAGTTTCTCATATACTTGATTTGGATTTATTCAAGTTAAGTATTGTCTTACAAAAGGCTACTTAGATCCAGAACTTTTGGACCTACAAGTTTGTTTGTGCTCTTTTTTAAACATGTTTTCTGTAGTAAAGGTGCTCTTTTTTTAATCAAATTTTCTATAGTTTTGAATGTGATAAACCTTCTCAAGCATCTATATTATTGTTATGGAGAATTAGGGAAGAAGTTGCTTAGTTTGCGGAGAAAGGGTAATAAGAAGTTTTCATTATTGGAGTTGAATGAGAGGTTGTAAGTGTTGAGAGAAATGGGCTAGAAGAAGATTGTGAACAATATGGATTAGACTTGTGTATTGAGACATTAAGTCAATATTGTTGGCGTTTGGACCTGTATTTGACCTGTTTTTATATAAATTTGCTGAAATTGCATCATAACCTTCATGATTGTTTCAATCCGGTATTAGTGGTAAAGCAAATGCTTTGTCAATATGTTTAGTAGTTTCGTTCTTAGGTTGACATGCTTGAGGTACCTTACAAGTATAATATCAGTGTATGCTCATCTCTTTTTATTAGAGTTGTTAGAGAAAAACTTTCATGTGTGAATATGTTATAAATATGTTTCGGGCATTGAGTGATGCAAATCTTAGAAATAATTTTTTATTTATTTTAATATATAAGTATTCATTTGAGGATACTGGCTTTGGAATGATAAGCTTTCCATCGTATTGCAGTTAGAATGGTCCTAGCCATATACTCAAGTTGATGATGTAAGAGAACGGTGGAGAGCCATATACAAATTGCTCAATTAAAGGTAAAATTATTTATATTTATTGCATTGTTTTTTTTAACTCATTCGCTCATGTTCAGTATATTGTTTTTTACATATCCAAGCAACCTGTTATTTTGAGCTTTTGTTATAAATATGTTGGAGGATTCTTTTGTGATTCATCAAAGGCCTCTCCTCATGTTGTCAATAATGCAATTAGAATGGATTGACGTTGTTTAAAGAATCCCAATTAATTGATAAACTTGCTCAAGCATGTTAGGTAGCTTGCTGGATTGTTATACTAAAGGTACCAAACCATTTTATTTTATTTTATTGTTAAAGCATATAAAGTTAGTAATACATGGTTTTCCAATGAATGATTTACAATAGCTTGCTGGATATGTATTTTGATTCATAATCTTATTCTTCACCATTCTTTGCTTTTTTTAATCAATTAACACTTACTGAATGCTTACCTTGTGTATAAAGATCTCTGCGATAAATAAATTTGATTGATGTTATTACTACATTACGGATAGATGTCCTCAATGGTAGGAATAGTGAGAAATTATTATGTTTGTGGAATCAGTATAATGTGTCTTTCCACATTTCTTATGTTCCGTTCCATGTGATCATGATTCATGAAGTGCACATTTGCATTGTATGTATGTATAAAATGGTAACAATCAAATTTTACATGATGTATAGAATTTACGTATAGAATGGTGACAATCAAATTCCCTTAAAAAAGTATGACATTGTGCCAGAATGCCAGGTAATACAATGCTTTTGGGGTACCCCAATTGTATGTCCATGGTGTTTTTAAGTAAAAAGAGAAACCTACCAATCTGCAAAGAAGAAATTATTAGGTAGAAACAACAAACGGGAATAATAATTTTTTTGGAGTACCCCAATTAAATGTATGTATACTGCTTTTTGAACGATGGATAGCTCTTATATTTCCTTCAATTCTATAACGGTTAGTGCCTTAAATTTCATTAAAAGTGCATTTTAATCATGATTCTTTGTCAACGTTCGCAGCCATTGCTAATCGATGTTTAAGTAGAGAGTGTAGAAAAAGAGAAACTATGGTCGAGATCGTCAAAAGAACTTGATGCTGCAAATTATCAACAAGTAAGTTTTTATCATATCAGTTGTCAATTACATCAAAATCCGTGAGAAATGACCATCTATATCATACGTCATCAAAGAACATGAACTTAAACTATTTAATTAGAGGTCATCAAAGAAATTAAGAAACTTATAATGGATGTTGTGATCACTTATAATTCTGGTGATGAGGTGAGTTTGTTATTTCCTTTCACACATTTAAATATTGATTTATTTCCTAACATTGTTAATTGTATCTTACTGCTTCCCTACTTACATGATGCAAAAGAAAAGTTTCAGCACCTTCAGAAAGTTGTATGATACTTGGTGATGTGGAGAAATGGGCATTGTATGATCAGACTAGCTGTGTTGATGATTATGTTGGGTCTGATAAATCGGCCCAATTGTCTCTGACAAGTATTTAAACATAAAATAGCCTAATTCACCTTCTGAAGATCAGTGAGCATCAAGTCTCTGATAGCTATCAGAGAGGATGACACTTCATAACTATCAAAGTGAACCTGATAGTTATCAGAAGTGTCATACTCCTTGAGATTTATTAGAGAACATGTCTCTCTGATTATTATTCAGAAGATGACTCACTAATAAAGAAATCAGTGAGTATTGTATAAAGCTCAAATGCATGTATGGCTTCGGGGAAGTCGAAGACCAACTGAAGAAAACATCTAACAAACTGATGCGGTGTCAAGGAGTGAGATATAAGGAGCTAAAGACAACACCAGAGTCACTGGGATCTGAAAATGTCTCTTTAACTCCGAAGACTTAACTTTGTATTTCAACCATAACCTCAGAAGAGCATGGGCGGGAAACTCACATAAGAAGATAATATCAAGTACTTATCGATATACGTAAAATAGGCATTGGAACTATAAGTTTTCAAATCGGGAAAGCCGATAGTACGCTTCAGACTAACTACTAGGCACGTGCCTATCTATAGCAAGTAGACAACTTACTATGCAACCCTAATGTAACCACTGTTTCCCCTCCTATATAAACTCGGTTGGAACCAAAGCCAAAGTAGAGATTCTTACAAAGGAAATAATAAAAAGTATTATGGTTAGAATCCTCCTCTCCTAGAAACAACAAAGCAGCTAGCAAAATTTTGTTGTGTGATTTAGGAGAGTTTTATTTTTCAACTTCGGCGTAATTTTTCGTAGGCTATTCCTTGTAAATCTTTGTGATTCATTCATTAATAAGATTTAGAAAAGTTAAAAAAAATTCCAGTGGTGTTATTAATTAGCAAGTCTGTGTCATTCTCAAGCAAACCCAAACTCACATATGTTGATGTTCATCAATTTTCCTCACATGCTAAAATTGTTGTTCATAGCATGAACGCGTGTATGCAAGTGGACAAACAGACTATGTGAGTAAACCTTTTAATTTCACAACATTATAAGTTTTCATCAATGTGATTTAATCTATTATGAGATGTAAAGTTTGGGAACTTTAAAATTGTGTAACAGCGGTGTTGATTTTTACCTAAATGTTTAGGAAGCATGGTGTTGGGGGGAAACTTGTTGAGTTCCACGGTAAGTAAACTTAGTAATGTACTCTGATTTGAGGCTGCTAATATTTAATAACGACAAAAATGTGTTTAAAATTCTTGGGGGTAGAAAGAACAGTATCTTAGCAGCAGGACATAAAAAGGGCATACCATAAGTTGGCATTTCATTTACATCCTGATAATAATCCTGGTGATTAGGTGAGTTTGTTATTTACTTTCACACATTTAATATTGATTTACTTCCCAGCATCATTAACTTTATATAACTGCTTCCCTACTTACAGAATGCAAAAGAAAAGTTTCAACACCTCAGAAAGTTGTATCAATACTTGGTGATGAGGAGAAACATGTACTGAATGATCAGACTGGCTGTGTTGATGACTGTGTGAGTAAATATTCTAATTTCACAACATTATAAATTTATAAGTTTTCATTAATGTGATTTAATATGTTAGCAGATGAGGCAATTTTGACTCAATTAATTATATATAAGTCAATTTGGGTTGTTAACATTTAAATATGGTTGAATGTATCTAACCTAAAGTACTATTTTCGGGCGAAAGAAGAGGAAGCGAAGCTGAGTTAGCGTGGCTCCAAATCGAGTATTGTTATAAAGTTTGAATTTGCAACCAGTTAGGAACTCGATTTTGCCAGTCAAACTTTAAAAGTTACAAATTTTGATAATGCGGGAACTCGATTTTGATATGTACTTTAGGAGTGTAAAGTTTAAAAAAAGGTGGAATGGGTCGAAAGACACCCAAATGTATTTCCAATGGGCAAGTTAATTTTATTTGCACAACAGGTAACCAATCATCTCTGTATTATGTCTGATATGTTGACTCTGTATGCTCAAGAATTGATAAATTATCATAAGTGAAGCCAATGCTTGGTTTTCGTGGCTGCATGAATGTACTTTTACATGTATGATGTTTTCCTTTAGTAACATCCCGACTCCAAAGTAGCAGGCTAGCCCGACAAGAAATATCATTCTATGTTAACTTTTTTTCTGTCAGCATTATGCATTTACAAATTTTATATTTTTTTACAAAATTTAGGTAATACATTTTTATATTTAAAGTTAAACTGATAAGTAATTTATTTAAAATTTATTAACTAAAGTTTTATTAATTACCCTTACCTTTTATTTTTTTTTACAAAGTTAACACATATGTTTTTAGCATAATTTTATAAATTAGACGAAAATTTAATAGATTGACCAACTTGAGCTTCAATTTTGACTTTATTTGCTAATCATATTGCTCGATTTTGCCATGTGTCAAAATAGAGTAACAAGATTACCGATATGGGCTTTATCATGGATACAAATATATGTGTGTATATATATATATATATATATATATATATATATATATATATATATATATATATATATATATATATATATATATATATATATATATATATATATATATATATATATATATATATATATATATA
>LBNU01017799.1:142435-169290 GCA_014162995.1 Artemisia annua
TCTTAAATGATATCATCATCTTCATCAATCAATCTGAAACAAGCATGCACAAAAACAATTAAATCACAAACAAATAAGAAACGAAAATTAATTACAACAACTAGCATAACACATATGTTCAATCTTGTGTATATTAAACTAATGATGTAAACATGTTTTTTAATCATAAACACAAAACATGTATGTTTTATAATCCAAAACACAAAACATATAAGTTTTATACGTAAACATATATGTATCTTTCCAAAATATATATGTTTTATAATCCAAACACAAAACATATATGTTTTTTTTAGCCAAACCCACAATAAAAATACATACTGTATATGTTTTCTCATGTCGAAAGCCAACAATAAAAATACATATTTACCATTTCATTTATTTTATATTAACCTTGAAACATAGATGCGCCATTTCACTAATTTTAAATTATCCTTGAAACACATATGAACACACTTTTTTGACTGATATATTTTTGAATTATATCAGTCGTAAACATGTATGCACCATTTCTTAAAACATATATGTACACTCCTTGAAACACATACAAACAATTATAGCACAAATGTACACCTACTTGTATATAAGTTACAATCATACAAATTAAACAAATCACATCATCCCCTATCTACTAATCGTAACAAGAAAAAGAAAAAGAAAAAAAAAAGAGAGAATATATGGTTAATTTATAAACAAAATACATAAAAACTCAAGTAACCAAAATCTGTATAATCATTAACATAAAGAACCCATCTCGATTTACTAGATCCACATGTAAGAAAGATGAAAACTCTTAAGCATATAACAACAAAAGCCCAAAAAGAATTAAATAATGATTATCTGTCGTTTTCTAAACTAGCAATCCTCTGTGGAACAAAATGATGACTCGATTTGTTGCTAACATGCTTTCATATCCATGCTTTCAAATCAAACCATTTTTCATTTCAAGATCCATATTTCGTTTTAAGATACAAAATTTTAGCTTTTCAAATCAAAATCAATAATTCGTTTCATAACCCATATTTTTTGTTTTTAGATCGGAACCCAAACACGATAAAATAAAATAAAATAATAATAATAATAATAATAATAATAATAATAATAAAAAAAAAAAAAAAAACTTACAATGAAATAAATCTAAACCCGATTCGCTTCATATCACGGCCACCACACCCTAACACCTCATCGTCAAAACAAAACAACCACAACGGGATAAAACAATTGTTTAGGTTGTTGGTTACACCAACAAATTTCAGATCTGGTTACACCATCGACTTTTAGATCGGTTTTAGATATGTTTTTTTTAATTTCGGTGAGGCTTGGTTATCCCGTTTATTGTTAAAACTTCATGGAAGGAAGTAAATAATTTTGATGGCGGCTGAAAAAATATGAATTAGGGTTTGAGTAGAATACATGTGAGAGAGAAAGAGAAACAACTAAATATGTGGGGACAGTTTTTGAGAAAATATTTATTTCAAAATACCCTAAATGCCCCTCTTGCTTTTTTGAATATTTATTAATCTTTTAGTTTATTACGAAAATGCCACAAGTATTTTCATCCATTGATCAAATAATCTAACGGTTTAAAGGTGGTTCTCACAGTTCTTGTAGATAAGAGTGGTTCTCGTAAGAAAGTTACACTATATATATATATATATATATATATATATATATATATATATATATATATATATNGTTTTTCTTTTAACTAAGATTGTTTTGATAAATTATTCTGAAATAATGTAATTATTTTAATATATAAAATATTTGCATAAGGTGTTTATTTTTACCCTCTGAGCAAATTAGTAGGTGGTGATTGCTTAATAGTTTTTTATAAATATGGTGATTAAAATACATTAGGATGTTTACTTTCTATAAATTAAAAGAAAATTTTAATGTTACCAAATCTACCGTGGATGAGCCGCATCGTCGTCTATCCATCATTCTCCCTTTTTTTACAACTTAAGAATACTAACATATTTTAACAAGTTTCCCTTTTCTATCCACAATTTTTTTAACGGTGATTTATAATCTAAATAAACTCTGACAAGAAACTAGAGAGTAAAGAGATTACAACGAAATTTTACGAGTATCCACACTACTTATTATCGCCACTTTCATTCTAGTTTCATTCGGAATAACAAATGGAGAACACAAAAACTTTTGTGTTATTCAGTTAAAATTTGAAGCGAAAGTTGAAGGGAGGGAAAGAAGGCAAAAAAAAAATAAAAAAATAAAAAANAGTTCTTACTTCTTAGCACACTTTTCTTCCCACTAACATTTTGGAAAGGTAGTTGAGGGAAGAAAACATTTCTTTTAGGGGCTGTTTGGTTGGGGTAAATTTAAAGAATTTGGTGGAATTGTAAATTAAAATACCTTTAATCCTCTTGTTTGGTTCAAATTAATATGTAGGGCCAGGCAATTTAAATAGACCAGATAGAGAGTTTTACATTTCCTCACATTAGTAAGAGATTTAAAATTCTAGGATCCCACAGTACTTTTATTTGCTTAATATAGTCAAAAGTGTCCTTTTATTAGTAAATGCTCATCATCCTTTTACGACATTTCTTGAACCTAACACTTACTACTATTTCAAATCTCGAAATCTTATATTCTTAAAATTTGAAATATCTTAGAATTTGAATTTCCATTATTTAAAATCTGCAAACCAAACGCCCCCTTAGAACTTTTCAATATACACCAAAATTGACCTTATCTTCAAGTCCACAAGGCTCATTTGTTCACTTTCAATCGCCATCTATCTTCCAGGTTTAACCAATTTCTTATTTTGTTTCATTTTCTTTAAGTAGTTCACTTTTGATTGTTTGTTCAATAACTGATTATCAAACATGAAAATCATATCAGTAGGTAGGGATTGCATATATATTAATTTGCATACGGCGAATATATTTTATGCCCTAAGTAAATTAGTAAGTAGGGATTGCTTAAAAGTTTATGTTTAGGTATTTTCATTAATATACACTAGTTTTAGATCCCGTGTAAATACGAATTCTTGGGTTGAATTTTGTTAGATTTGTTTTTTCAAATTAGACTTTTTAAATATATTATATTTTAAATGGGTTTTGTTAAAAATTGCGGTTTTTGAGTTAAATTGCTTAAAAATGCATTATAAATGTCTTATAAAATTTTAAAATAAATGTCATTCATTCATTAATGTAAGCTAGAAGGGGTACCTGCATAATGTGGAGGCGGGTACCCGGTGACTATTTTTGTGGCGAATAAATGTTTTCATTTTAAAGCTTCTTTATTTAGTATATCCCAAATACTTTATAATGTAGTAGATATATATTTTTCAAAAGTAGAACGTCTTACTAATAGTGTAAATTGTTAGCACTTTTTATTTTTAGAAAGCATTAAATTGGTGGTTATAAGTTTGAGTTTTTTTAATAAATATTTTTATTAAAATATATTATTATTAGAATAGGTTACTATATAGTTTAAATGAGAATTACATTTTCAAATTTTACATCAATTTTTTAATTTATTTTTATAATAATATTTTTTATCTTAATATTTTAATACTTCCTTTTATAAGAAGTCTCAAAGATTTTATAATATAGTATAGATATAAATAATAATACACCTTAAATAGCAACCTTACTAAAAGATTAACACGCAACAACCTAATGGATTAACTCATCTACATGATTGATAAAATAATGAAGAATTACTAGAACACTAGACGATTGCTTACATATAATGGTGACGGCGTATAATAGTGTTAATTTGTGTGTGTAATTTTTTTTATGTACAGAAAGTGTGGAGTAAGTGGGAGTAAAGAAAATTGTAGATACATCTCCTCTTAAATTCTCCCTCTTATTTGAAATGTGTGGCTATAAATCTTTCTTACTCTTCTCGTTTTAGTTTTTACGCTCACCGGATCTCTACTCTACTTTAATATTTAATATATTGCATTACCTTTTATAAGCAGGGTTATTTTAGCTTAACAACATTACTCATTTATTGAGTTTTTAAGATTTAAAGAAATGTGTTTGCATCTTTACATAAAGTCATGACCATTTATTATGATTGATGGCCTGTAAACGAACCGGACGAACACGAACGGAGCCTTATTCATGTTCGTTCGTTTAATTTTAACCTGACAAATAAACGAACACGAACACTTAAACGGACGAATTTTCTTGTTCGTCATCGTTTATTAAGAAAATCAGTTGTTCATGTTCGTTCATTAAGACACTAAACGAATATAAACGATCAAACACAAATAAACATAGACAAATAAACATAACTTTATTAATTATGTCCGATATAATGTTTTATAATTATTATTTTTTAAATAAACCAATTTTAAAATTATATACTACCTTCGTCCCAAAGTTATTGTCCAGTTTGAATTTTCAAAGTCAAACTGGTTCAACTTTGACCAAAAATATATTTTTTTATTATATAATAATTGATGAAAAATTATACCATTAAAAAGTACACTTAAAACCAAATCCATTTATATATTTTGCATCAAATATTATATAACTCCTACAAAAATATTTAAGGTCAAAGTTGAAAAAGAAACACTAAAAAAGTCAATAGTGGACAATAAATTTGGGACGGAGGGAGTAATTAAAAGATATGATATTCGAACATATAAATATATGCATAAACGAACGTTAACGAACGCATAACCGGACGTTCACGAACATAAATGAATGGACGCAACTTTTGTTCATGTTCATTCATTTAACTAAACGAACGTAAAATATTTTTCATGTTAGTTGATTTAATAAATAAACGAACTTTTTACCGAACGGTTCATGAAATGTCCACTAAACATTCTGTTCGTTTACAGCCTTATGTCAAACTAAGAGATGATACAAAAATAGGATGCTAACATGAGTTCATCTAAAAAATCAAAGATAAATATTAGACAAAAATACACCGTTGGTCCCTAAACTTGACCAAAAACATCACCAGGCGCCCTAACTTTCAAAAATCGTCGTCATGCGTCCAAACCTTATGATTTTGAGTGCGATTGCGTCCCTTGACCCATTTGGGCTGGGTCAACGCACTTTTATGTTCTAGTTTCAGGGGCATAATAGTCCAATCACTATTTAACTATGATCTAACCCAAGCTAAACCCGACAGTCAACTTGAGGGACCAAATGTGAACACTCAACTTAATAATTGGCGGGAGTTTAAGTATCACAACGGGAATGTAGACAAATTGAGGGACCAACAGTGTATTCGCTGACACGCTCTACTTTACGTCTACATGCGTGTATATTTCCAACAAATAATGGGGAATCGAAGATTTCAAAAAATGCTTCTAAAATTTAATAAAGACTCTTCGTTTTCCCCATTATTTGTGTATATATTGGTTACTTCTACATGTTGCTGCATACCAATCTTATATCATCAACCTCAAACACATCAATCACATTCACTTGAAATCATGTTGTCCGGAAACAAACGACCAAGAGATGCGGATGCTATCCAAGACAAGGAATTGACCAAAAGGCCAACTACTGAAGCACATGTGGCAGCAGAAAACCCTGTATCTAACCAACAACAGTCGGCCAAAGTTGAAGGTGATGAAATCTGGTACTATCAACTAGAAGCTGCGTTGGAACAGGAGGAAGATCAAAAGGAGAAGGAAGAAGCAAAGGAGCAGGAAGAAGGAAAGGAGGAGGCAGAAGGAAGCCATGCTGAAGTGAAACAAGGAAGGCGTTCTGCAGCGGCAGCGGAGCATTGGAAATAGAAGGCTGCACTTAAGAAATTAGAAAAAAATGGATAAAAAAAATAAATGATGAAACTGAAGAAGATGAATGTTTAGAAACATTCAGTTATGATGATGTACATTTGGCATACGCCTCGGATTAATGTCATTATGTAACGAAACATATTTTAAATGATAATTTTAATGTTGATTTTCCGAGTTTTTGCTTTCAATTGCATGTTTGCATCTACATTTGCAGTTTAGCGAGTGTTTGTATTTAAGCAGTTTGACTTTCACAAGTCAACATACACCCAAGAATTGAATGACTGTATAACTAACGGTGTATTTTAGTGACCAACGGTGTATTTTAGTCATGATATAATTTACTAACTTGCTACTTAACGAGATGTTAACAATACCCCATTTGAGGAAAGAACATACTAATATGGTGAATTTCCATGAAGATCCATGCTTACTAACTTCAGGAAAACAACAACTAAATGCACAAAATGATGATGTTAAAGAAGTTTGGGTTAAATTTAACTAAGATATGGTTGAAAATGTGTTTGGTCTATTATACCCTTGATGCTATACCTAAAAATGGGCATTGACCTTAGATTTCTAGGTCAAGGGACGCAATCGGACTCAAAATCCTAAGGTTTGGACGCATGGCGACGATTTTTTAAAGTTAGGGTGCCTGGTGATGTTTTTGGTCAAGTTTAGGGACCAACGATGTATTTTTGTCTAAATATTACGTTTGCCCATTATTCATAGGAATAGGATTGGCACTCTGTAATAGGTATACATATTTCGTTTTGAGTTTTATACATGCATGTGTTTCCGAAAGCAGTACCCGTTTGTTAATTAAGTTCTATCATATGTCTAGAGTGCCGATAGCACTACCTGTTTGTTAAGCTCAAGTCAGCTTTTTTCATATGCCTTAGTAATAGTAAAAGGATACATGTAATCAGAAATCGCAACTATGATACAAAGCAGTAACACCGTAAATCTGTAAACGGAAGTATGAAATGAACATAAACACAATAAAATAAAGGACAAAAACTTAGATGAAAGTGTATACAATAACGTGATCGAGGCACGTGTTTGACACGCTTCCCTTAAAATAGATTCGTCGTTTATTCTGCGTCTATTTCCAATGGTACAACGATCGAAACAATACGTTATACTGTCGGACGTGACTTTATCCCTAAAATTACATCGAACCAAAACTTGTGCTACTGGAAACTTAGTTGTGTCTAAGTAATATATATTACTTCTCTTGTGGTTGTGGTTTCTTCTCATTCTTCTCATCTTAATTATATTTCTCATTTGATCCTTACTCATGGAACTAATACTTTGTGGGTGGTGATAATTCCACATGAACTTTTACTTCATCCACATACATTTTAGTTGTATGAGGCTAGTGAGCCCACTAACTTTATGTGTAAATTTATGTGGGTGAAGTAAATGTGTATGTGGAAGTATCACTTGCCATACTTTGTTTTATAACTGGATCAAAGAAAAAGAACGGTTATATGCAAAAACAATCATTAAACCAAAAACTTTATTTCTAGCATTTCTAGCAATTAATCTGAATCAATGGCCATTAACCATGATTTATTGCATAAATTACAATGGCTGTTACAATTTGAATACTCATAGTAGCATTCAATTCCAAGCTGCTAATTTGAACTCTCATTTACACTAAAGTTGGTGAAAATTTAATTAGTGCCTTACATTGCCATGGTCGTGATACCACTCGTACTACCTACTTTCGATGAACTATATACATCACGAATCACATCTAATTAAAATCACATATGCTTCTTCATGGTCAATTCTAATACCTGGTATTTTGTTGCGAACCTGTGGCCAATTTTTATATTTCGTTACTCCGTAATAAAACTGTCGCAATCACGTTGCTAATATTTCAGATATTTTCAACAGACTTTGAACAAAAATAGTTTTACTATATTAAATTATTTAATAAGCGTTGCAAAACTTCGCAAATTTTGGAAATTTGCATTCGGAAGTAAAAGTAATTTGATATAAACTTTGCAAATTTTGGAAATTCGTAAAACTACGTAGTTTTGATTGAAAAACCTTCTAAATCATAAAACCTAAAAATAAAACCTCCCTTATCACATCCCTTATTTTTTATTTATTTATTTATTTATTTATTTATTTTTAATCGACCTATAGTCTATAAAGTTTGTAAGATCGGTGTCATTCCCTTTTCTTTAGTGTAGTGTTCGCTGGGATCTTCCCTGTCATGATCTCTAGGATCAAGACCCCAAGACAACATATGTCTGTCTTTTTTTTAATGCGGCCGAGTTGCTTGTACATAATCAGTTAGAAGCGGCACGTTATTCTTGGTGAGAAGGACATTTGAAGACTTGAGGTGCCCATATTAAGCTTGGTAGCTAGTAATATACAGATAATGGTAAAGTATGCCATGAGATAAAAACACATCAAAGACTTATGTGACAGATTATTTATTTCAGTTGACAAATCTCTTGTGTCATCAAAGCCATCTTTCTCCAACCCCAGATCAACGTCATCATCATTTTGGTTATCACTTTCAGATTTTGAAATGTCATGGTCGATCAAATACCCATTTGTATCAATTTCTTCGATTTGGTGTGCTACAAATGGTTCGTCATATGATTGTACTTCTATCTCCATTGAGTTGCAGTTGGCTTGAAGCTGTTAGTACTAGAAAAAACATATTAACATATCAACCTCGTGATCAGAGAGTCATAAATGGATGGTTCTATGTGTTTCAGTTAATGAATTACATAACTACTTAGACTTCACTTAAAGAAGCAACATGTACATCATATATTAATCTTAACTGATGATCCTTCACTAGCCTATCTCACAGCAACGTAAGTCACTTAAGTAAATAATCCTTCACTTATATATTGAATGACATGACATTCCACTTAACAACTTGTACATCATATATTAATCTTAACTGATTGTACGTATAGAAAACAAAATTAACTTTGCGATGATCAACAATTCATTTTAAAAAATTAAAACCTATATTAATACCTTTTGTTTATTTGAAGAGACATGAAACAATTTAATGAAATCAAATTATTCACATGAAACATACCTTGGATGAACAAATTCGTAGATGAGGGTAGATAAAAAAAATTGTGTGATAAGGGAGGTTTTAATTTTAGGTTTTATGATTTAGAAGGTTTTTTAATCAATACTATGTAGTTTGGGCCGGTTGGCATGTAACGTTAAATGCATAACAGCCCGTATTCAATTTTCTCAAATATAAAATATATATTTAAATGGTATTCAGCTTTAGCAACGACATTTTCATCGTTAAAGGTATATTCTTATTAGAAATATATATATATTTTTAATCTTTTTTAAAATGTTTTTTTAATAAAACAAAATTAATTTAATTGGAATAAACATTTAGCGACAACATAAAGTATTGGCGAGATAGAACAAAATAGCGGGAAAAAAAACTAAAGTTTTAATTATTTAACTTTCTGATGAAACAAAAATAATTAAATAGGGATATAAACATTTAAAGGAATCTGTATTTAGAAAATATCAGTATTTTATCTTTTATAAAATGTGTCAAAAAAATAATAAAAAATAATTGATATATACGTTTAGTGACGACAGTATCGTCGCTAAATGTTTAGCAAAACAAATTAAAAAGTATTAATAACTAAGAGAAATATGATAAATTGGAAAACAATTTATCGAAATCCCTAAACAACAAGAACGGAACATTACAACAAATTTGTAATTTCTACACGTTTTTTTCTTCGCACTTTATGAAGCGTGAACTTTTTTTTAAAGATTGTAGAACCGTAGAGGGGGAGTGAATACGGTTTCTTCAGCTTTTTAGAACGTTTAAAAACTTTAAGCCTCGAAGAACACCAAGTGGTTTAAACAATAATAACCAGTAACGCAATCACAATCCAAAGTGTATAAAGCGAGTAAAAGACACCACAATATATACTGGTTCCAGATGAGGGGTTTAGATCATCTGTACGTCCAGTTGCGAATCCACGACACCGATACTATTACACTAGTATAATCCTTTCGGTGGACTATAGACCGTTACAATTCACTCCACCGATATTCCTAATATCGATGCTCACAAAGAAGGAGTTACTCCCACGGTATTCCGCCCTCGGAAACCAGCCAAAAGAATCTCGTGATTCGACTTAACCTAAGGGTCACCAAGACCACTACCAAGACTTCCCACCGGAAGTATCAAACTGATGCATGGTTTTGTGACCTTACAACAGGTTTTACCTCTCGAGGGATCTCAAGAGGCTTACAACCCCACCAGGCAGTGTACCTGACCGATGTAGTATAGGATAGTGGTAAGTACGGGGGATTGATCGTTCTATCACAGGGAATAGTGTTCGTTAGGATAGAANGTAATTTCTACACGTTTTTTTCTTCGCACTTTATGAAGCGTGAACTTTTTTTTTAAAGATTGTAGAACCGTAGAGGGGGAGTGAATACGGTTTCTTCAGCTTTTTAGAACGTTTAAAAACTTTAAGCCTCGAAGAACACCAAGTGGTTTAAACAATAATAACCAGTAACGCAATCACAATCCAAAGTGTATAAAGCGAGTAAAAGACACCACAATATATACTGGTTCCAGATGAGGGGTTTAGATCATCTGTACGTCCAGTTGCGAATCCACGACACCGATACTATTACACTAGTATAATCCTTTCGGTGGACTATAAACCGTTACAATTCACTCCACCGATATTCCTAATATCGATGCTCACAAAGAAGGAGTTACTCCCACGGTATTCCGCTCTCGGAAACCAGCCAAAAGAATCTCGTGATTCGACTTAACCTAAGGGTCACCAAGACCACTACCAAGACTTCCCACCGGAAGTATCAAACTGATGCATGGTTTTGTGACCTTACAACAGGTTTTACCTCTCGAGGGATCTCAAGAGGCTTACAACCCCACCAGGCAGTGTACCTGACCGATGTAGTATAGGATAGTGGTAAGTACGGGGGATTGATCGTTCTATCACAGGGAATAGTGTTCGTTAGGATAGAAAAACTACTCTAATAGATCTAAGGGTGAAGGAAGATTCTTTTTGTATTTTTATATGTTTATGAAAGCAAGTTAAAATCTCGGTTTTGAAGGAGTGGGCGGAATTAGTTGCTAGTCAACTAATCCAAAATTACTACTATTGCAAATAAAATAAAATATCTAAACTATTGTGGTTGTGAAAACAATATGGAGAAAAGTGTGTTTACTTAGACTTCATTACTCCCTAACTATCTTTTACCGGTTAATTGATATATATGTTACTTGTGTGGATGAAGGGTGTATTCCTAATAACTCATGGAGTGGCATACATATCTCTCCAATTCTATGAGCTCTTATCTCCTCCTATGTCATGCACGGCACAACCATAGGGATTGTAAACAGTGGCTCATGCGTTAAATACTACCTTAATAGCCTAGTATGCCTTGGCTACATGTTTCCCAAGACGTTCAAGCACGTTACCAACAAACAACAACACATCAATTAACCAATAATTAATAGTTAGGTTTCATTAGATCTAAGCAAACACAAGAAGAATTTAGCTACACATGTTAATTAAAAGACAAGTAAAAGAGATAATCAACAAACACATAGACATATTGATTGAATTAAAGTGAAGACTTATCTTTAATTAAGCATGAGGGTTCCAAGGGTTGGAAACCCTAAAAAGTACAGAAAATTCGTCTAGGGTTTGGTGCCAAAAGTTCTCCACAAAGTTCCACACTTAATGAATGAAAAATAGAAAATTATATATAGATTTTACATTCTGACAGCGTCAGGTTATAGAGGCTGACGCCGTCAGCTCGCCGCCATTAGGTTTCTCGGATAGCCTAGATCCACTTCTGACGCCGTCACTCTCTATTTCCTTCTGGGCCGTCACTCTTTAAATTATAACCTGACGGCCTACACAATATAACACTTGACGGCGTCAGGTGTAAAAGTTCCAAATCTTTCTGGCCCGTCATTTGAAAATTGGTTTTCACTCTTTTGTCAATGTTTGCTGACGGCGTCACCTTGTGACTCTGACGCCGTCAGGTACTAATTCCTGCTTCTTTTGAGACTTTGTTGTTTTCTTCACTTTTATGCTCCAAAAACGTCCAAATATGCATGTTTTCCAGAATTCCTCTCAAAAGTACCTAAAATGACAAAAGGAACGCTTTAGGGAAATATTTGATCACATTTATACGAATTAGGGCTTAAATGACCCCCTAAAAGCGTAACACTTTTCGTCTCATCAAATACCCTTACACTTGAGATTTGCTTGTCCTCAAGCAAATGAGCTTTTATTGCAATCAAAATATGAGTTAGGGGTCATTTAACACGAATATAAAAGTAATTACAACAAATAGTTATTAGACCCTAATCATAACAAGCACGGAAATCATACACTAGCACCTCACAAATAGTGTTTGGATTCTCTCATCTCTCAAATGTCATAGAATTATATCTCATAAATGAAAACGGAAAATAACACTCACTACCTGTCATAGCAAATAGATTACCATAGCCTTGGGATATGATCAATTACTCCTCCACTAGGCGTAAGCACCTAAGATAAACTATCAAAGAGGGCTTTCCAAAGGGTTGTAACGTAAGGTGTAGGGATATGATAAACATGGTTTGGTTGGAATAAAGGGCATTTTAATGGTGGCAAGTTAATTATCATGATCAAATACATGCACTCTACATCGTTGCTTAAGCCAAGACTCGACTCAATCTTAAACTAAAAATGAAATAACAAAAACTAAAAAGAAACATAATAGGAAACGGGATGGTAGTCCGTATGTTTTTCTACTTTCTTTTTCACATTTTTTTGTATTTTTCTTGATTTTTCGATTTTTTTTTCATACACTCTTGCCCTACCATCCAAAACAATACATCATAGGGGAGTTGCATTCCCCTTACACTTGAATCTTTACATAACTTTACAACTACTATTCTAATGACTCGAATTAAGATAATTGAAAAACTTGGAGTACTTTTAAAATTTTTAGCACATATGGGGGTAATAATGTTGTTCTTCCCCATTACTCCATTATACTAGTACTTTACCCACGAGTCCCAATCGTCCCAAAACAATATGTAAAAGCATATGACTTAACTTAGCAACCATGTAATTGACTAGATAATTAACTAAGGGTTTAACAAATGTTTTCACAATAATGCACCAAAGGTGGGTGCATACAAGGTAGGCTAAGGCGATTTGGGTGTACATTTAGTGGGGTGTAACAAATTCTCACTTTGAGTAAGATGCTCAAAGATCGAAACGAAAAGATAGGCTCGGAGGGGTGTACTAGGGGTATCGTGCACCAAAAATTGATACAACGCAATGGGTGTGGGAGAATTACTTGACCAATGAAGTCAATGTAATTATAACAAAAATACGGGTGTAAAACAATGGGTTAATCCTAATGCCTCTTATCATGTAGTAAATCTTAACTACACGAATGTAGTCTCAGTTGTGGATTTGAGATGGTCCTAACGCAAGTTCTAGAATCTAAATACTACCGGTTCACACATCATAGCACCAAAGATGGATGCTTTTCCTACCAATTCTAGGGGCGAACCTCACATATTAGGGGTGGAAAATTTTTTTAGTGGTACGGTTTTGTGCTAGTCATACAATTTCCTATCCATGAGACGCTCATTAAGATCAAGGTTTCACTTCTAAATGTTGTAAAAAAATTTAAATTGGCGCTAAAATTGCCCTAACAAATATTTCTCTTGGATTTATTACAAATTTACTATTAAACAAAGCAAAACATCAAGCGTAAGTGTATTCTCAACGGTGCCTTCATTTACCCCTTACACTTAAACCGAACATTGTCCCCAATGTTCAAATAGAAGATGTAAAAGTAAATAAAATAAAAGAATGAAATCAAATACTCCCCTGAATCGTTTGATATGGATAATGAGGTAACACGGTTAGATCTTCTTCCAAGAAAGACGAGCGCTCAAAGCATCCCTTCCAAAATATAAATCGTCTTCTTGTCCAAAATAACCTGTTAACCTGAAAAAGATAAAGGCCAACCTCGCATAAAATCAGCGGTAAAATCTACATAATAGGATATAATGCTTGTGGAATGAATATTTTGCAGAATTCCTGGAGATTATAAGTTAAAGAATTAACAAAACTTTTTAGGTTTCCGGAAGAAATAAAAAACTTTCAAAATTTGCAGCAAATTTTAATCTGACGCTGTCAGGTGTTATGCCTGACGCCGTCAGAATGATCTGACAGAATTCTCATGTTAAGTTTCCGGAAAAAATTCTGGAAAAACTAGATCTTATTTCTTGGAATTCCTCCAAAAATTCATTATGACTTAATACAAGCATTTGACTCAAACAAATACTAATATGTATGTTAATTTCATTGTTATGATTCATGTTCATTCATTCTTTATAAACCGATTTAGATTTCCCTTACACTTAGCTTTTGCGAAATACCTTTATATGTAGTTAAGACGAAGTTAAAAACAAAATAAAGCATTTTCACAATTTAGTTTGAAGCATGAATCAATAACAAGAAATATAACTTACATACGGAAACAAATAAAATCAAATAAACAAACAAAACATACAAAGCATAGGTTGCCTCCCAAGAAGCGCTTTTCTTTATTAACGAGTCTTGTAGCTAGACTCAAAGTCACCGTACGTTACGTGACTTCGTCGTTGGTCTCGGTTCCTAAGTCATCCTCTTTTCCGGTTTTGTATTCGGGCCCTAAGTTCAAACAATCCTTATAGAAACCGAAAATCCTTTTCATGACATAGTCTACTCCCCTACGTCTATCCTCATCATTCCTATAGTAAACCGCTTGTTTGAGCTCCTTCTCAACGTTTGACAAGTGTTGGTATTGCTCTATCTTATACGGCATTTGGTAGTTCACCTCATCGGTCTCATCCTTAAATGTGACTATCCCTAAGGAAGGTTCATGAGTCATTCTAGAGACCTCGATAAATGGTTTGCCTAAGACTACTTGGGTCACACTTGCATCGATTATTGGGCGGATATCTTCTACAATCACAAAGTCGGTGACATAGGTAAAGTTTCCTACATAAACCGGTAATCCTTTAACTCTTCCCGTGAAGTTACTAATCCATCCCTTATCGGGAAACACTCTATACCCTAGTTGACTTTTCATTATCAAATTGTATTGAGCTCTAGTCATGATGTTAATGGGTGATCTAGGGTCAATGTACGCTTTCCAAATATGCAAATGCCCGATGTTGCATGGTATGTTGAGATTAGATGGATCGCCCACCTTGAAAATTGGGTTACCTAGGATGTATGGGGTCTCGGAGTCATCGAATAGATTCTTATGATATGCTCGCTCTTCCTTAGTGGGTAACCTATTGAAGTAATCCTCCTCCTCTACTTCTTCTATTTCGCTAACCTTAGCCTTCCTATCATCCTCTAATTCCTTACTCTCATCCTTTGATTCACTATCATTCTCACTCCTATCAATTGGTCTAATGGTCACAACGTTGACGAAGTGGACATGTTTGGATGAAGAGGGGTCCTTGATTTGTGGTTCGCTATTGGTGTTTCTAGCGTCCTTTTGTGGGGGTGATAGCACTTGGTTGTTGAGGGCTTTCAACAAGTTGTCAATTTTATTGGTCATCTCTACTTGTTGTTGATTGAATTCGGATGTGAATTTAGCTATGCGAGCTTCTTGAGATGCCATAAAATTGGACATCAATCCTTCAAAGTTGTTGGTACTACCATAGTTGTTGGAAGGATTGTTGTTGAAGGTACGGTTTGAGGAATTACCGTTGGGTTGAAACCGGTTAGGTGGGTTGGAAGAATTGTTTTGGGGTGCGTTTTGGTTTGACTTCCACCTAAGGTTGGGGTGATTTTTCCATGAGGGGTTGTATGAATCTCCATAAGGGTTTGGCTCGGGTTTGAAAGTGTACCACTTATCTCCCGCTCCGTCGGTACGCGTGGATGCGTAGTCCGCAAAAGCTTGTTCGGGGAGTTCCATGCAATCACGAGTGTCGTGGGGACCACTACATAATTCGCACGAAGAAGTGATTTTGTTCACTTGGCTTGAAGGTTTAGGAGCTTCGTAGGATTTCATGAGAAACTTGACTTGGTCTTCAAGTTCTATGATCCTACGGTCGGAAGTGCTTGAATTATTCGAAGGCAAAGATATTGCCTTGACCGTTTTATTCAAATCACGGGGATCATTCCAACTTTCGTTGTCATATAGAGCAAGATCTTCTAGGAGATCCCATGATTGTTCCGCACTTAGATCACGTAGCTTGCCACCGGCCGCTTGGTCAATGGTTTGCCTCGTGTGGAGATTGATGTGGTCATAGAAGATTTGGACTTGGAGCCAAAGGTCTATGCCATGATGAGGGACTTTTTGGAGTAAGTCCTTGAATCGAGTCCATGCCTCGTAGAGGGTTTCGCCTTGGCGTTGTTGGAACGCCAAGATATCATTCCTTAGCTTGGTAGTTCTCCCCGGTGGGAAAAATTGAGCAAGGAAACGAGTTGTGAGATCATCCCAAGAGGTGATGGATCCTGCGGGAAGTCGCTCAAGCCATTGACTAGCTTGGTCCCGTAGAGAGAATTGGAAGAGACGCAATCGGGTCGTCTCTCGAGTGGCAACATCAAGGTCTATGGAATCTACGATTTTGAGGAAATCCTTGAGATGTTGATTTGGATCTTCGGAACGAAGTCCATGGAATGCGCATCCGCTTTGCACCAACCGGATGGTGTCGGATCGCAAGGGAGTGACATTGGCTCCTTGAGTGAGCTCAATGGTGTTGCGATAGCCAAGGTGGCTAGGTCGGGAATACTCTCCTAAGGTACGGGGTCTAGGAGGTTGGTTTGGTTGTGGTGGGTGGTTTGGTTGAAGTGGGTTGTTGGGATCAAGGATGTTACCACCTTCCATGATGGCGGATGGTAAAGGTTACGAACAAAAACACGAAGAAATAAGATAGACTAAAGAAATCCTAGAAAAATAAAATAAAAATCTCACTAGAAAGGAATCTAGTGAGTAGACCTAATAAAATAAAAATTCTACCTAAACAATAACTATTCCCCGGCAGCGGCGCCAAAAACTTGATGCGTGGTTTTGTGACCTTACAACAGGTTTTACCTCTCGAGGGATCTCAAGAGGCTTACAACCCCACCAGGCAGTGTACCTGACCGATGTAGTATAGGATAGTGGTAAGTACGGGGGATTGATCGTTCTCTCACAGGGAATAGTGTTCGTTAGGACAGAAAAACTACTCTAATAGGTCTAAGGGTGAAGGAAGATTCTTTTTGTATTTTTATATTTTTAGGAAAGCAAGTAAAATCTCGGTTTTGAAGGAGTGGGCGGAATTAGTTGCTAGTCAACTAACCCAAAATTACTACTATTGCAAATAAAATAAAATATCTAAACTATTGTGGTTGTGAAAACAATATGGAGAAAAGTGTGTTTACTTAGACTTCATTACTCCCTAACTATCTTTTACCGGTTAATTGATATGTATGTTACTTGTGTGGATGAAGGGTGTATTCCTAATAACTCATGGAGTGGCATACATATCTCTCCAATTCTATGAGTTCTTATCTCCTCCTATGCCATGCACGGCACAACCATAGGGATTGTAAACAGTGGCTCATGCGTTAAATACTACCTTAATAGCCTAGTATGCCTTGGCTATATGTTTTCCAAGACGTTCAAGCACGTTACCATAAAGGAGGTTGGCCAGTTTTTTTGAGCCTAACATTGATGGAACAATCATCCCAACAAACAACAACACATCAATTAACCAATAATTAATAGTTAGGTATCATTAGATCTAAGCAAACACAAGAAGAATTTAGCTACATATGTTAATTAAAAGACAAGCAAAAGAGATAATCAACCAACACATAAACATATTGATTGAATTAAAGTGAAGACTTATCTTTAATTAAGCATGAGGGTTCCAAGGGTTGGAAACCCTAAAAAGTACAGAAAATTCGTCTAGGGTTTGGTGCCAAAAGTTCTCCACAAAGTTCCACACTTAATGAATGAAAAATAGAAAACTATATATAGATTTTACATTCTGACGGCGTCAGGTTATAGAGGCTGACGCCGTCAGCTCGCCGCCATTAGGTTTCTCGGATAGCCTAAATCCACTTCTGACGCCGTCACTCTCTATTTTCTTCTGGGCCGTCACTCTTTAAATTATAACCTGACGGCCTACACCATATAACACCTGACGGTGTCAGGTGTAAAAGTTCCAAATCTTTCTGGCCCGTCATTTGAAAATTGGTTTTCACTCTTTTGTCAATGTTTGCTGACGGCGTCACCTTGTGACTCTGACGCCGTCAGGTAGTAATTCCTGCTTCTTTTGAGACTTTGTCGTTTTCTTCACTTTTATGCTCCAAAAACGTCCAAATATGCATGTTTTCCAGAATTCCTCTCAAAAGTACCTAAAATGACAAAAGGAACGCTTTAGGGAAATATTTGATCACATTTATACGAATTAGGGCTTAAATGACCCCCTAAAAGCGTAACACTTTTCATCTCAAGATTTTACACTCTGACGGCGTCAGGTTATAGATCCTGACGCCGTCAACTCGCCGTGTCTAGGGTTTTCGGATCACCTAGATCTACTTCTGACGCCGTCACTCTTTAAACCTTCTGGGCCGTATCTCTTTAGCTTTACACCTGACGGCCTACTTTTCTTAACACCTAACGCCGTCAGGTGTAAATGTGTTGAGTCCTTTCTTAGTCGTCTAGTAGAGTCCGAATCCACTTCTTCATCTTAAGGTGACGGCGTCAGCATCCAAAGCCTGACGCCTTCAGGTAGGAATTCCAGCTTGATTTGAGACTTTGTCGTTTTCTTCACTTTTATGCTCCAAAAACGTCCAAAATGCAATGTTTTTGAGAATTCCTCCTGAAAGTACCTAAAATGACAAAAGAAACGATTTAAGGCAATATTTGATGATAAAATAACGATTTAGGGATTAAATGACCCCCTAAAAGCGTAACACTTTTTTCCTTACCCTTACACTTGAGATTTGCTTGTCCTCAAGCAAATGCGCTTTTATTCCAATCAAAATATGAGCTAGGGGTCATTTAACACTAGTATAAAAGTAATTGCAACAAATAGTTATTCCACCATAGTCATAAAAAGCACGGAAATCATACACTAGCCCTTAGCAATTAGATTACCATAGGCTTGGGAAAGGATCAAAAACCTCCTCCATTTGGCGTAAGCACCTAAGATAAACTATCAAAGAGGGCTTTTCAAGGGTTGTTAGGTGTAGGGATATGATAAACACGGTTTGTTGGAATAAAGGGTATTTTTAGTGGTGGCGAGTTAACTATCTTGATCAAATACATGCAAAATGTGGCGTTGCTAAGCCAAGACTCGACTCAACTTAAGCTAATAAGAAAATAACAAAAACATAAATAAACATAAAATGAAACGGGATGGTAGTCCGTATGTTTTTTCTCTTTTTCTTTTTCCATTTTTTTTTTCTTATTTTTTTTCGATTTTTTTTTTAAATTTTTATTAAGTAAAAGAGATGCCCAAAGGCAGTACAAGAGAAATGTACAATGTGTTAACAAAGTTTGGACACATCCCAAACTTTCACACAAATGCACAACAAAATAAAATGGCATATGACAAAATCCCCTAGCTCAATTACATAACAAATAACTAAGCTAGATATACAACTGAAAATGAAAAGTAAGATGATAACAATGAGCCAGGTTCAAACTGTAAGCCTAAGTGTACTTCTGCATCATCAGGAGTTAAAGGGACCAACCAATAACACCCAAAACAGCACAATACATGTAGACTATACAGAAATCAAGGGCTCATTATAACATCAAACTATTACAAAAGAAACAATACTATGCCATCCAAATACTCTCAAACCAGCAACCAGCAAGCAATATCAGAAGATCACTCTGCAAAACTAAGAAGATAAAACTAGGGAAGTGCCATAGTAGCAATCAAGGAGAGTTTGCCTCCTTAAAAACCTTTCTATGTAAAACCCCAAGGGGCAAAACCATAGAGAAGGACAAAAAGAGTGCAACACTCTCCAAGATCTTCCCAAAACACCACAACCAGTTACCATCAGTCAAAAGTAAGGATCATCAGACTAAACCTGAACCATAACATCCATAATCATACCAAATGACTACCATTTATACTTCTACTCCCAAACATAGCTACCCTTCCACCACAAATATCAATATCAAAGATAAAATTACAAGCCCAAAAACCAGTGCCTTCATGGACCCAATTCACCCAAGTAGTCAAAGTAACAAACCTGCAATACATAGAGAAATTAAGTGTTGTTACCATTACTCATAAGCTCATTCATCATTCTAATATACTGCCCATTATTCCTCACAGGAATATTCCAAATTTCAGCTGCTTTAACCACATCATTAGTCATTTTCAGAGTTAACCCAAGAAGCTTCATCCTGACAACACTAACAATGCAGTTAAACACCACTTCTTCACTTCTACTAGACTGTTGCATTCTTCTAATGTTTCTCTCTTGCCATATAAAGTATACAACTGCACCAAATAGAATCCTTTGAATAACACTCCATATAGTATCAGTTGCAGACTTATTCACAATGCTAGAAATAACACTAGCCCATCCATTTCCTACCATTTCCATTTTAGCCATAGGTTTGAGTCTTTCCCAAAGTCTTTTAGAAAAAACACAAGAGAAGAAAAGATGGCTATGAGACTCATCATGTAAACCATAAAGCAAGCATTTCTTATCAAGCATTGTAAACCATTTAGCCAATCTATCCCTAGTCTTCAATCTACCTTTCACAGCAGCCCAAAGAATGAATGAATGTGTAGGAATACACTGAGAGAACCAAATATGTTTATGCCATATAACCTTTGGAGAATCTGCTTGAATAGCTTTCCAAACTTCTTTAACAGAAAATTCCACTTCTTTACCATTTTTATCAACCCATATAGCTTTGTCCTTCAAATTAACATCAATCATATGGACTGGAATATTATCAATGAACTCATAGACCCCTGCCTAGTCAATAGGCCA
The DNA here is from genome assembly GCA_014162995.1 of Artemisia annua. Classification (NCBI taxonomy): domain Eukaryota; kingdom Viridiplantae; phylum Streptophyta; class Magnoliopsida; order Asterales; family Asteraceae; genus Artemisia; species Artemisia annua. Next base: position 163,214 of record LBNU01017799.1, read on the forward strand.
CAACCAACCATGATCATCAAGTAAATCAGCAACTTTAGAATTCAGACACATGCCAGCATTCACAAGGGTGGTATTGTCAATTCCATTACTTAAAGGTCCAGATGAGTGCCATTTGTCAAACCAAATGTTACAATCTTTACCATTACCAATTTTCACCCAAACAAACTTCCTAATCGTATCTCTAAGATCCAAAATTTTCTTCCAGCTCCAAGGAATACCTTTACTAGGCTTAATATTCCAAATACTCTTACCCCTGATTCTGTAAATGTTAACCCATTACACCCAAATAGAATTCTTCTTATTGATAATATTCCATAGATGTTTGACCATTAAAGCTTTATTCCAAAGGTGAACAGATTTTATCCCAAGACCTCCTTGACATTTTGGTTTACACACATCCTTCCAAGCAACACAAGCTATACCCTTACTATTTTCACCTCTATTCCAAAGAAACCTTTTAAACAGTTTATCAATTTTATCACAAACACTTATAGGGAGGATAAATAATGATGACCAATAAACCTGAATAGAAGCAAGAATAGAGGTAATTAACTGCAGTCTACCAGCAAATGACAAGCTCTTAGTTCTCCAATCACTGATTCTTTTTTCCACAATGTCAACAAGAACCTTGCAATCCTTAATTCTCAAACCTTTAAACACTAATGGGACTCCTAAGTATCTAATAGGTAAAGTTCCAGCTCTAAATGGCATAACCAGTTAATCTCATCAATAATATTAGCAGGAATATTACTAAAGAAAGCTTCACTTTTTTGCATGTTAGGATATAGTCCAGAAGAAATACCAAATTCATCTAGACCCCTTCTGAGAATTGAAGCAGATTTCATATCTCCATGACACAGCATCAAAAGATCATCAGCAAAACACAAGCTTGTGATCTTGAGCTCCTTACACCCCCACTGGTACTGAAAACTCTTCTCAGCCCTGACTTGTCTCATAACCATCAAATTCTTACCTCCATGACCAATGTGAAAAGATAAGGGGAGATAGGATCCCCTTGTCTTAGACCCCTTCCAGCTTTGAAGAATCCATGAGTTTCCCCATTGATACAAATAGAAAAATGAGCAGTAGTTAGACATGTCATAATCCAATGTATCATTATAGGGTGAAAACCAAATTCTTTTAAAATAACTTCCAAAAACCACCAGTTTACTGTATCATAGGCTTTCAGGATATCAATTTTAAAAGCACATATTTGGCCCCCTAATTCCAATCATAACCCCTCATAAATTCCTGAGTTAACAACACATTGTCACTAATATTCCTTCATGGTATAAAAGCACTTTGGTTCACCCCAACCAAATCATTTAACACAGTTTTCAACCTATTAGTTATGACTTTACTAATGGTTTTATAGACTATATTACAGCAAGAGATAGGTCTATCGTCAGTGATATTGATAGGGTTTTTAGATTTAGGTATGAGAGAAATAAGAGTGGTATTAAACTGACCAAGAAGTTTCCCATTGGAGAAGAACTCTTTCACAGCTTCCCAAGTATCCTGGCCAACAATGCTCCAAGCAGCCTTATAGAACTTAGATGTGTACCCATCAGGTCCAGAGGCCTTGTTATCATCAATGTCAAATAGAGCAAACTTGATTTCATCATCAGAGACATCTTTGATCAAGTGAATAGCAACATCAGGACTTAATGTTTTCACAAACAGGCTATTAGGATCATCAATAGGATAGACATCCTCACTGGCTTTAAAGAATTGGCTAACAAACTTATCAGCAATCTCACAACCATAGAAAGAATTACCCTGATCATCCTTAATCTCATCAATTCTACTCTTACTCAATTTACCCTTCACCATATTGTGGAAATAAGCACTATTACAATCTCCCTTTTTTAACCACTCAATCTTAGACTTCTGTTTTAAAACTTTCTCCTCAACAATAATAGCCTCTTTATAAGCTGCAACATAAATTCTTTCCTCAACTCTCAGATCAGGGTCATCAGGATTCTCATTAAGACTCATTTGAACCTTTTCCAACTCCCTTTTTAAAAAATTAACTTTATCAAAGACATTGCCATTGTCTTTGTTAAGTTTCCTTAAATGCTTTTTCATCTGTTTAAGCTTAACAGCTAACACATACATACTATAACCACTCACCATAACATTCCAATTATCCTTAACAGTGTCAAGAAAACCTTTTTTTATCAGTAAGGTAGTTCATGAACCTAAAGGAGCCCCTTTTTCCCCCTGCTTCTCAATAAAAGGCACGTATAAAATAGCTGGGGAATGGTCAGAGATTAAAAAAAGAACAGAACTTAGCATAACTCTTAGGATACATAGCCATAAACTTGTCATTACCCATTATTCTATCAAGCTTCTTTAAAATTCCAACACCAGGGTCCTTTCTCTGTTGAATCCAAGTGTAGAACATCCCAGTCATATTGACATCACCCATATCTAACTCAGTCACACAATCCTTAAACTCTTGCATCCCAATGACATCACATTGTACCCATTAGAATGCTCATTGTGGTGCAAAGTTATATTAAAATCACCCAACATAACCCAAGGATGGTTAACTGCTATAACTTTGTGTTCAATGAGGTTCTTCCACAAAGATGGCCTATTCTTAACCATATTATCCCCATATACATAAGAAACATACAATTGACTACTATTGCTAATATCGGTAACTAATAAATGCATAACTTGACTAGATTGAGAGATTAATCTAGCATTGAGAACCCTAGGATTCCATCCCACAGTGATTCTGCATCCTTTAGGACTGTCAACAGAGTTAGAAACCCATTGCCATCTATCAAAGACCTCATTACAGACTTTATTAACAAATTTATTCCTAAATTGAGATTCTAAAATACCAAAAATACTAATACTGTTACTACTAATAAATTTCTTAACTTCAGTTTGTCTCAGGGAGTCACAAATCCCTTTGACATTCCATGAAGCTAATTTAATCCCCATTAAAAGATGGAAGAGTTAGATGCAATGTCTCCTTGCATCTGTGAAGCACTACTTCCTACCACATTTGAAGCTAATGTCTAGTGTCATAAAATTAGCGTTACCATGAGTCTCCTTAGCCACTTCATCTCTCAATCTTTCTAACACTCCTTCCTCAAAATGCTTTTGAATCATACTATCAACATCTTGACCAACTAGGCTTTCATATTGTTGAACCATCTCATCTGTCCAAGTGATTCAAACCCCATCAGTTAGTACTAATTCAGAAAAATGAAACAGCTCAACTTCAACCTTTTGCTTCTCTTTAACCCACCCTTCAATAGTCATTAGCTCAGCCCTATAGCACTCATCATAAGCTTTCATATAAGCTTGATTTTGGGTTATACCAGATTCTTTCATCATTTCTTTAACTAACTCATCAACATTCTTTTTAGCATTCATGACAGCATTATTATGGCCATAACTAATATCTTTTTGTATCTTAGAAATCCTCCATTTAAGACCTTTCATCAGCTTATTCTTAGCTTTAGCACTGCATTTGTCATTATAGTATTTCACCAAATCCTTAGACCATCTAATTTTCTCACTCTCATCAATTGCGATACCCAATTCACAAGCTAGATCAAATTTGCTCCTCATTTGAACCCATTCATCACTTCCAACATCAACACTATTAACACTATCAACACCTTCTTTAGCTAGAACATCAAAAGAATTCTTAACACTTGTAACATTTTTAGTTTTAGTCTGACCATTATTTTCATTAACACCAGAAATACCCTTCCCCTTGTTCATTAAATTATTCTTAGCTTTACCTTCCATAACTAAACCATCATCAATTTTCCTACCACTATTCTCCGCAGGAACATATTTCACATTGTAGTTCTCATTACCACCTCTCTGAGTAAAACCACCTTTGCTTGCATACCTCCTCTGCCTCTACCATTAAAACCATCCCTGTTCAAGAAATAACCACTATTTTGTTGCCCATAAGATCTACTTGTGCTAGCACCATTTCTATTAACTTTCCTAGCCTCTTGCCATTCCTCACCATTATTATTACTACCATCAATCTTCACTGTAGAAACATTATTAGCACCAGCATTCTTAGCCACTTCCTTCTCCTTCTCCTCATCCACAGTTACCACTCTTGATCTGCAATTCTTCAGCTCATGACCAAACACTTTGCACAGAGTGCAGAGTGGAGGTCTCCATGCATATTCCACTTTCAAATTCATAGATTTTCCTAACTTTTCATAGCACACCTCAATATTCTCCACCAAATCAGTTGAAGCATCAACTTCAATTAGTACCCTAGCAAAACTGGCCCTCCCATAAGCTTTTCCACATATAGAAGTTGTAATTCTATCCATAATTATTGGATTGCCAATTCTACTAGCTAATCTACTAATTCCTTGAACATTCCATGCCTCAAGTGGAACATTCATAATTTTCACCCAAATTGGAACCTTGGTTGGTTCAGGCCTCTCCATACACATACCAGCCTCCCATTTTTGGGCAAAAAAGGGTTTACCATCAACTAACCATGGACCATTCTCTAAAACAAACTTCATACCTTGCTCAGACTTGAACTTAATGAACAAAAGACCACACTCATTAGTAATAATCTCAGCAATATGATGAGCTCTCCACATCCTTCTTAGATGACCAGATATTTCATTATAATTCATTTTTAGTCCCATAAAGTACCCCACAAGAGTTAAATCCCATTTTTTGCTACCTTCTTCAATAACAGGGTCCATATCCACCACTACCCTACCCTACTCATTAACTGTAACAGGGACCTTAAGAAGTTTATTATTTCCATACCCAGTGAGCCCTTTAAAGGCAGAAGCAAAAGAAACATCCTTACTCACCAAATTCTCAGTCATAACAGTATCACAATTCTTATTTTGTAAACCACCATCTCCTTTACTACCCACATGTTTAACAGTTTCACTTAAGCTAGGCCACTGGTTGTTTACCCCACCCACATTCATATTCTTATCACTATCAGCCTTACCAAGAACATTAGATTTGCCTTTATCAGGGTTTAACACAGGATTATCCACAGAAGCAACTGGTATATCCCGAATAACATTACTACCCAAACTAACATTAACCCTAGCATACACCTCATTTGAACCATTAACAGGCATTTTACTCTTATTATTAGCATTAACATCACTATCATCCTTAGAGACAACATGAGACTTACCATGATTTTTTTCCCCAAGGCTTGACCAACCATCACTCCCAGTCAATCCCTGAGAGCTAGAAGCTACAGCAACCTAATTTTCCCCATCACGACCCTCAAGCTCATCATCCTTAACCTCCATTTCCTCTGCATCATCACCCTCATATTCAACGTCTTCCATTCCCTTGGCTATATTCCTATTCTTACCACTATTCTTCTTAGAGCCCTTCTTCACACCCAATGATGATTTAGAACCACCACTAGTATTCTTAACAGACTGTTTAGAATCATTACCTAAATTCCTAGTACTTCTTTTAGATCTCACAACATCATTTGAAACCGGAGGTGGAAAGGAATTAGGGTTTTTGGGATCTAGGTTTGGTGGATTTGGTGGATGAGGGTTAATCAGACATGATTAATTAGAGATTCAAAAGTAAAACATACTAGTTTAATGATGTGTGGTTTTGTGACCTTACAACAGGTTTTACCTCTCTAGGGATCTCAAGAGGCTTACAACCCCACCAGGCAGTGTACCTGACCGATGTAGTATAGGATAGTGGTACGTACGGGGGATTGATCGTTCTCTCACAGGGAATAGTGTTCGTTAGGACAGAAAAACAACTCTAATAGGTCTAAGGGTGAAGGAAGATTCTTTTTGTATTTTTATATTTTTAGGAAAGCAAGTAAAATCTCGGTTTTGAAGGAGTGGGCGGAATTAGTTGCTAGTCAACTAACCCAAAATTACTACTGTTGCAAATAAAATAAAATAACTAAAATATATGGTTGCGAAAACTATATGGAGCAAAGTTGTGTTTAGTTAGACTTCATTACTCCCTAACTATCTTTTACCGGTTAATTGATATATATGTTACTTGTGTGGATGAAGGGTGTATTCCTAATAACTCATGGAGTGGCATACATATCT
>LBNU01017804.1:0-14341 GCA_014162995.1 Artemisia annua
AAACAACACCACTCCAAGAAACTTAAACTAATTCATCCAAAATCAATCAAACATCAACCAAACTATGTACCAAATCCACTAGTGACCAAAAATAAACAAAACATCATCAAATCGTGGGTTTGACCCACGGTTTGACCACGACCGAGCATAAATCCGACCCAAACATCATCAACTCGATACCAAACGTGACCAAGATGTTTAAAAACATAAAACCCATCAAGTTTTTGTACCCAAAATGAAGGAACAAGCGGGGTTTGACTCGTACGTGAGTCAACCCACGCAAAAATACCTTCGGGTTTGACCCGTCAAAAGTCAACCCAACGAATAAAAATTCGTTTCCTTACCTTTACACACGTAGATCTATGTACCAAAATAAGTAAAGAGATGGTGGTGATGGTTTGTAGGTGGCGGTGTGGTAGAAAAGAGGTGGTGGAATTAGTTTTTAGGCGCGTGTGGTATGTAGGGTGAAAGAGGGTTGGATTTAACGAGTTTTGATGGTGGTGGTGTGGGTGTAACGGCGGCGTAGGGGTGGCCGGCGGCGTGCAAAGAGAGGAAGGGAGAGAGATATGTGATGATGAAAATGAGATATAGATTAGGTTTAGGGTTTATTAGTGTGAGTAGTTTGGGTATGTGACGAAAATGGTCCCTCTAGTTCTAAACTTTATAAACTAGTGTAATTGGGATACCCAAAACTTTTATTTTTCTCACATCTCTCCCGTCACATATATTTTATAAAGCTAATAAGGATATCGGTCGCCACACCAAGTCGTTAAATACCCACCGTTCATATTTAGAAATACTTCCTCGTAAGTTAAAATAGTTCGTTTAGTGAATAAAATCACTTCAAAACGTTTACCACTCACGGCTCATAAAACTAAATCAAAAACTCGAAATCACCGTAACCGTTATTTATAAAATACGCATCACGTTAGAGTTCCTAGTGCCAGGTCATATAGTGCCTACACGAAGTACTTATTTAGCCTAATTAATACGTAACGAAATGTACATTTTCTCATAAATTCCAAACTTTTCACGCAATTCTCTCAAAATTCAACGGATTATCGATAACTCAATTTTTCACATTTATAAAAATATAATGCGGTGAATTTAGAAAAGGTCTCAAAATTACCGGTTGTCACAATTATATTTCCCTAAAGAATAGTTTGATTTATAAAACTTCTTTAAAACTGCTCATAAGTATTTAAAATTAAGATCCTACAATGTCAACATCTTTAAAACTTCTTTACACATGATGTGTAGGACCTTAGAACTAACTATTCCACTAATCTTTGAGAGGCTTTGGTGACTTAAATAAGTGTATGTTTAGAGAGAGAGAGAGTAGAGAGAGAAAGAGAAGGAAAGCTTCATTCATAAAACACACACATTACACATTCAAGCACACCTCCAAATGAGACCATTTGGAGGTATTTATACTTCATACAAGTTGCCACCATGGGCTTTCTATGGGCTTTTGTTATGGGCTTGATTTACATAATTTATCTAAGGCTTATGTAACTTATCTTCTTACATATTAAATTACCAAGTCCATGCCCAATATATTAACTAATTATTATTCTAACAAACGACACAAAGTATTTAACTATGAGAATGACCATCACTTTTCTATATTTCTTAAATGCTAACAATCTCCCCCTAAGGGGTGGTCATTCGAATGATGCTCCACGTGATTAGGTCTTTGTCTTTGAACTTTGTATGTCGTTGTAGAATAGTCTTTAGTCTTTGTTCCTTCATGCTTTATGATCTTTGATAAATGACTTTTCTTTGTTCTTTGTTGTTGTGGTGGTGATTCGGTGTCATCTGCCTTTCGTCACATCTTTGTCTTTGAAGGTTAAACGCCTTTCCAACATGCTCATACGTCTTTAGTCTTTGTCATACATACATTTGTTGTTCCCGTTCTTTCACTTGATCTTTGTCACTTCACTTTGTAGATTCTTCTTTTTGGCGTAGAATCTTTCTTTGACTGTTGCTATCCTTTGATCTTTGTGAGAACTTTCCTTTGACTTTGTGATGTATGTATGAGCATGTGGAAACTAGTGTGGTGGTGATGATGATAATGAGTTAAGGGTAGCTGCATGAAAACGGTTAGTAATAAACATCTGGTACTTACAGGCTCGGAATTAGAGATCGTCAACAGAATAATGTGAAGACTCCTTCTAACCCTTACCAAGGCCGTTCCTAATCGGATACCCCCGAAAGGGCTTACACTGACATACCGAAGTACACCAACGATTAGGTGAGTCGCTGGAGATCACCCCACGACTGTAGACTATTTGAAACCACCGCAAACACTAAGCATAACCCACAAGAGATTACCGAAGTGACCTGCTGTCAGGGCTGTTTGATGTTGACCCTGGCAGGATTTCCGTTCAATCATTGAGAAATACATAAGTAAATCCTCTCATAAACGTTCTCGACAGATTGCTAAGATCTGCGTAGGACTCGATAGTTTACAACTGGCATCCATTGATGTAGAATCACCAGTGTAAAAATATTAAGTGTTCCTAAGAGATCTTTTAATGAATCTCGGGGCTCTAGACTCGATAAGTGCACATTTGGTTTCCTATACGGAGATTAGGGAGAGGTCTCCTGTTTCAATATCAACCATCTCTAAGGGACAAGTCGATAGATTACACCGGTTCCTCGTGAGAATGAAACAAGTACCTTTTGAGAGATACCCGAGTGGCTAGAAGGTTTAGTGCATTGCGTCACTAGGTCCATGACATCTTTATCTTCAATACCAGTGTCACCTTAGTAACATCCAGTAGCATATGAATTGAACCCGGTGTCTGCCCTAAGGTTGAACATATGGAGGGCTATTTCTTTTCACCCTTTTCATTACTTTTCTTTTTAATTCTTCAACCCCTTCTTTCTCCTTTCATTATTTACTCCTTTTTCAAATCATACATAAGGACTTCTAATTCTAATCTATTGGAATTGTCCTTGGGTAGATCCCTCCGGCTCTGGCGGATCATAGGATGGTTTTTCCTAACCTTAGTCACCTTATAACACCATGACTATCCTATAATTGCCATAAAACCAAACATCTGAAAATCTTCTCAAAGTGTTTATGATCATAAAACATATTTTTTTAACACTTTGAGAGTTTTGATTTCATTTGAAGGACTCCCCCTTCACATGTGTTCATGCAATTTTTATAAGAAATTTGCACATGCGGGAGGAGTTTGCACTTTTGAATTGATCCACTTTCGGTGAACAAGACCGATTCGAGACACGTTTACATCACTAATTAGACTAGCTTGAAATTATTACCCGGCATGGTCAAGTCCAAAGAAAGTTTCTCGAATTGGTACATTCTACTTAGACAAGTCCTATTCGAGACTCGTTTAGATCACTGGTTATAACAGCTTGAGATTATTACCCGTCCAGGACAAGTCTTTTCGGTTACTAACATTTAAGTTTTCGTCAATTCGAGGGTTATAACTGAGTCGAGTACTGACATTTAATTCATTTCGAAAGAGCTCGAGATTCTGCCACAATTTTTAATCATTTTTTATCACATTTTAATCACGTCTTCTCCCCCTCAAAAATAGCATATCGTAATATTTTTTATATCAACTGATTAGTAGTAAAAGCTTTTGAAGAGATAGACGAATTTGTTTGTGCATGAAATCGGAACATTTTTCTTACGATTTTTTTACTCCCCCTTAAAGAAAGCATATTTTTAAACCTAGAGTTTAAAGTCAATTTTAAGGGTTTGGAGGGAGTTGTCTTTTTGAAATGCGAGTCATGTTCTGAAATGTACACAAGTCATTTTGTAAAAACGAGTTTTTGTTTGAAATCTTTTCGTTTGTTTATACTCGAACTTTTTGAAAATGATTTCGGTTTTGAACATTCGAGTCCTGATCTGAAATAATCAGAAGTCATCATTGAGGTCCAGGTTTCGTACTAAAGTATACAAAAGCCATATTTTAAGAAAATTTGAGAAACGACATGTTTTAGAAAACATTTAAAGAACTCTCGCTCAAGCATATGTACATATTCGTGTCATTTTTTACTGACATTTCTAGAAACGTACATAATATCGATTATACGAGAGACATGTCGTGAGAAGAATATTTNCTTCTCTAAGAGACAAATCGATAGATTACACCGGTTCCCCATGAGAATGAAACAAGTATCTTTCGAGAGATACCCGAGTGGCTAAGAAGGTTTAGTGCATTGCGTCACTGGGTCCATGACGTCTTTATCTTCAATACCGGTGTCACTTTAGTAACAACCAGTAGCATATGAATTGAACCCGGTGTCTGCCCTAAGGTTGAACATATGGAGGGCTATTTCTTTTCCCCCTTTTCATTACTTTTCTTTTTAATTCTTCAACCCCTTATTTCTCCTTTCATTCCTTACTCCTTTTTTCAAATCATACCTAAGGACTTCTAATTCTACTCTATTGGAATTGTCCTTGGGTAGATCCCTCTGGCTCTGGCGGATCATAAGACGGTTTTTCCTAACCTTAGTCACCTTATAACTTCATGACTATCCTATTGTTGCCATCAAACCAAATATTTGAAAATCTTCTCAAACTGTTTATGATAATGAAACATTTTTGTTAACACTTTGAGAGTTTTGATTTCATTTTGAAGGACTCCCCCTTTACATGTGCTCATGTATTATTTAGGAAATTTGCACATGCGAGAGGAGTAAGCACTTTTTGAATTTATCCATTCTTAATAGACATACACCCGAGGGACATGTTTACGTTGCTTAGTTAAAGGGATCCATTATCAGCTTTTAGGTGATAACTAGCCCTAATAACTAACTTGAAGTTTAACATTCCTTAGAAAGGAAGTTAGACCCGTCATAGTATACATCTAAGAAGAGTTTCTCGAAACGGTACATTCTACTCGGATAAATCCTTTCGAATACTAACTTTTTGTTTCGTCAATTCGAGGTTTAAATCTGAGTCGAGTACTGACATTTAAGTCATTTCGAAAGAGCTCGAGATTCTGCCACAATCCTTAAACAATTTTGATCACATTTAATCACATTTCTCCCCCTCAAAAATAGCATATCCATGGTATTTTTGATACCGATAGATTAAAACCTTTGTTTTTTGGATAGCTTATGGGAGATACGAAGTTTTTAATTCCATATCAGTTTCTTTTGAGCATGACCTTTTTGGAACATCTTTTTATTACTCCCCCTCAAAAATAGAACATTTTGAATAAGTTTAAACTTTTAAGGATTTGAGGGAGTAATATCTTGAGCAAAATTTTGAAAAGTGTTGAAAAACCTTTTGAATAAATTATGCTCAAGATTAAGAAGACATTGATAAGCTTTATGTGAAAAGTCTTTCTTTTTGTTAGGATTGTCGCACTGAAATGTACAACAGGGTCCTTTCTTTGAAAAACGTGGGTTATGCACTGTGATGTGTACATAAGCCATTATGTTTTTAGGATAAGTGCACGAAAAATAATTAAAACATTTGTTTGATTAAGCACTTTCCTTTCTTTGAAGAACGAGTCCTTAGCTGAAATACTAAGAAGTCATTATGAGAGTTGGATTAGACAACAATCTTTGGAACCCATTTAAGCATGGTGCCAACGGGTTTACCATATTTTGAAATCCATTTGTAAGTTGTGTCAATCCGATACAAAGAAGTTGAATTCCAATGAGGACTGAAAACCGGTGTTTCATTTTGAAATAAAGCTCGTGGAATCAACGGCGATTTAAAACTCTTTTTCTTTTGAAAATTGTTTGAGAAACCCGGTGTTTCTCTTGGAGTTTTAAAACTTGAAGAAGAAGTTTTCCATCCATTGTTGAAATTCCTTTTAGAGTAAAATGGAAACCTTCTAGAATTTGGATTTTTCAAAGCAGAGCCATTGTTTTGTTGTCACGGAAGCATTTCAGAGTATGAATATTTCAAGTGTTTTGAACGACTTTACTTTGGTTTCCACACTGGCTTTACCGGGGTAAAACGAGAGTATGGAGTTTGAAAAACTTGATTCTTTTCTTTATGAGCACTTTCATTTGAAACCTTTGAGGAGTAAATGTTTCAAAAAAATTAGGTCTCTTTGAAAGTTTCCTTCCTTTTTGCAAAGAATAGGTTGTAAACTGAGAAACCATTTTCGAAAACGGTTTGGAAGATTCACCCGTGTAAACCTTCTCCGAAACACTTACTTGTGGTTTAGAATCGTTTGAAACATGCGATTTTCCTTTTGACCGGTTAAGGACATCAAACTTTGCTTTTAACGCATTGTATGAAGTTCTCAAATCATTGTATTCCTTTTGAAGAGAAAGATGATCTGTTGATGCCAGTTTTTCATGTAAAAAAGCATTTTGATTTTCAAGATGTACAAAATATTTTTCATATTTTTCTGTTTCGCTTGAAAAATCATTTTTGGCATCACCAAGATTCTTGGTTTGTTGTGCAATCGTCTTTTCCAATTCAACAATTTTCTTTTGAAGCACACATTTTTCTTTTTCAAAAAGATGATTTGGGACGATCTGAGAGTCAAATTTATTTGAAATTTGATTCTGAACTCTTGACCGTTTGATTGAATCAAACAAGTTTTGGTAAGTCTCTTTCAAATGTTCATTTTCTTTTTGTAATAATGCCACTGCATGTTCCAACTCAATATTTTTTGTATCAAGTTCGTCAAAATCAAACTTGATATTGGTATCTCACAATTTTCTTCAGAAATCTTTTCTTTTCCTTTAAGCACCGATGTCAAAGAGTTTGCAGAAAACATTTTCTCATTCTTCTCTTGCAGTTTTAGCTGGAAAGAGATACTTTGCGCTTCGAGTTTTGTAAGATCTTTCTCAAACTGAGGAGTTCTTTTAGACAATTCTTCTTTNGATTTTCAAGATGTACAAAATATTTTTCATATTTTTCTGTTTCGCTTGAAAAATCATTTTTGGCATCACCAAGATTCTTGGTTTGTTGTGCAATCGTCTTTTCCAATTCAACAATTTTCTTTTGAAGCACACATTTTTCTTTTTCAAAAAGATGATTTGGGACGATCTGAGAGTCAAATTTATTTGAAATTTGATTCTGAACTCTTGACCGTTTGATTGAATCAAACAAGTTTTGGTAAGTCTCTTTCAAATGTTCATTTTCTTTTTGTAATAATGCCACTGCATGTTCCAACTCAATATTTTTTGTATCAAGTTCGTCAAAATCAAACTTGATATTGGTATCTCACAATTTTCTTCAGAAATCTTTTCTTTTCCTTTAAGCACCGATGTCAAAGAGTTTGCAGAAAACATTTTCTCATTCTTCTCTTGCAGTTTTAGCTGGAAAGAGATACTTTGCGCTTAGAGTTTTGTAAGATCTTTCTCAAACTGAGCAGTTCTTTTAGACAATTCTTCTTTGACATCAGCTGCAGCTTTTGAAAGCGCTCGGTGATTTTCTTTTTGAGATAAAGATTTTTAGATTTCAAAGAAGATGTTTGTTCAAAATTCACATTCTCATACTCATGGCTGACAGATACTGACTTGAATGACTCTATTTAATTTGTGAAAAATTCTTTTTGAATGTCAAGTATTAAGCATTTTTCATCAAATTCGTCTACGAGAGAATGAAAGTACTTTAAATCTTCTCTCATTTCAGTGACAAGATACGTTTCAAAGCGATCCAAACTTAAGTTGATATCTTTCACACGAGGTTCAATCTCATCTTTCAAAATCTTTTTGACTTCTATTTTTAGGCGCAAATCCGATGAAAGAAGATTAGAAAAACCATTATTGTTGTATTGTTGCTTAACACCAATGAGTTTCAACGTTTGCTCAATGTGATGTTTAAGATTACAAAACTGTTTTCTTGCTTTATTTTGCCATAACGTAGCATCATAAGTAGCAAGTTGAGCTTCTTTGAAATATCTTTTCACATTTGNAGATTAGAAAAACCATTATTGTTGTATTGTTGCTTAACACCAATGAGTTTCAACGTTTGCTCAATGTGATGTTTAAGATTACAAAACTGTTTTCTTGCTTTATTTTGCCATAACGTAGCATCATAAGTAGCAAGTTGAGCTTCTTTGAAATATCTTTTCACATTTGTGTCTTTTCTTTTGAAAGGTTCTTTTGGTATATCTGTCAATTGTGTACTACCATACACAAAGCCGTGGTACAAGAATGAGGTTTTTCTTTGTTTTACTTTCAAACATTTTTCTTCTTCAGATTTTAAAATATCTTGAGACTCAAACAGAATGTCTTTGTTTAGAAAACCCGGTTTTTCATTTTCCAAATTATTTTCCAAATTATTTCTCAAATGATTAATATTCTCAAAACCTATTCCGGTTGTTTGTTTATGAATGTCCTCATCTTTTGTAGGCAACATGTTTAGAGTCTGAGTAGTCTGTCCCAATTTACGAAGTTTGTTTTCAAGATCGTTTACTCGTTTCAAAAACTCTTGGTTTTCATTCTCAAGTTTTGTGTTAACAATCTCAAAATTTGAGATAGTTTTCTGAAGCCTTAAATTTTCACTTTTTAAATTAGAGTTCTCTTTTAAAAGCGCTTCAACCTTTCTGTTGTTAAGAACCATTTGTTCATCCAGTTTTTGAATGGAACGTTTTTTTTATCCAAAACGGCTTCTTTATAACCAACTTCAAGTGCTTCTTTTTGTTTTAAAAGTGGTTTGACAGACTCTCCATACATTTCAAACTTTCGAGCTTGAGATTTAAGGTTCAAGATTTCAATTTCAAGTTCAGCTTTGCTTTTTGTTACATTTTCAAAACCTTTTTCCATTTCCTTAAATCTCTCAAGCTCTTTGCTCATGAAGACATTCGCTTGCTTAGCTTCACGATTGTCCTCTTTGCACTTATCAAGTTCATGTTTGAAATTATTGATTAATGAAGCAAATATGGCACGATCTTGTTCATAAGTAGATCCATCCTGGGCAGGCTCACCTCCATTAGGATCCATATATGGAGTAGCAAGAGTGATATTACTATCATTCTGTTCCACCATATATGTGTCACTAATAGACTCAGGATGCGCAGGATGTGTCTGATCACGAGCAAACACATTATCAAATATATCAACATTATCATGAGCATTTGAATGTTGTACCGTAGCCAATATCTCTGTGTCTGACGAAGGTCTGATATGATCATCTTCGGAGTCCCAAATAGCTTCATTCCTGTGTGTACCATCAGCATCCGAATCATACCTTGGACTGCTGCTTTCAACCTGTTGTTCTGAAGATGAATCACTTCCCGTGTAAACCAAAATAACATCCGATGCTTCACTCTCATTGACTGTTTCTTATTCTGTTTGATCATCTTTGTTTGTCTCTCTTTCAATCACCACTGTTTCTTTTAACTGCATCTCTGTTTCAATCACCTTTGTGTCCGTAAACTGCATCTCTATTTCAATCTGCTCTCTTTCCCGTTTTAGCTTCTCAATCTCATTTATCTCAGCTTCCTCAGTTTCAAGTATCTTTTCGAGTTCACCCATTTGATTGGCGCATTTAGTTCGGAAGGTCGCATAGCTTACCCAAAATCTTTGGTAAAATGCATCGATAAACTCTGACTGGTTCATTATCCAAGGGTTAAAGATACTCTGAATTTGAGTTTGGATCACTTTAAAAGCTTCCTTGCAGTTACGCGTATGAAGTTCTTCTTTATTAAGTAGCATTTCAAGTTGATGCAGGCTTTGGATGAGTTTTTCTTTGAAATGATGAAATTGAACTTTGATGAAGTATTCAAACACCTGATCGAACCTTGGTTCATATCCTGATGTATTAATGACTTTCTCAACTTGTGACTTGAACACTTTAAATGCTTTCATTGAATCTCTCTCTCTCATTTGTATTTCCTTTTCTATTGAATTCTGATGTGTGATAAAGTTGATCTTGGATCGTTGAGGATAACAAAGGTTGTTGTAGAAGATTAGATGTTTTTGGTGAAGTTGAAAATTCGTTCTCGGAAAAAGTTGCTTATTTGATAAACGGCTTACTTGATAAGTTCCTTACTTGATAAAGTCCTTACTTGATAAAGTCCTTACTTGATAATCTAACTTGATAAGTTTCTAACTTGATAAAGGTGTTGCTTACTCGATAGCCTAGGTTCACCGAGGTAGAGTTTCGTTTAGAAGTGTCCTAGTAAATTCCTTTCTCGATATACGATAAGGTGGAATGGCTAACTCGCCAAAAGGAACAAACCTTACTCGATAGAACACACTTACTCGATACCTTTCCTTACTCGATACCTTTCCTTACTCGAAACTACCTTAGTTGAAACCCTTACTTGATGAGAACCAACCCTTACTCGATGAGACATTTGCTTATTTTGCTTACTCGATATTGCAGTATGTTTACTCGATAAACACAAGATCTTACTCGATAAAATCAAAGCATACTCGATAAAAAGCATGTAACTCGATAAAAACCAAAGCAAACTTGATAAAACAAATTGCTTACTCGATAAAGACCTAGGTTTACTCGATAAAACACGTATGAACAGCCCAAAAAACGAGATTTTTCACCTAAATCTAATAAAGAAACAACCTAGAATTATCCTGAGGCTCTTGATACCACTTGTAGGACCTTAGAACTAACTATTTCACTAATCTTTGAGAGGCTTTGGTGACTTAAATGAGTGTATGTTTAGAGAGAGAGAGAGAGAGTAGAGAGAGAGAAAGAGAAGAAAAGCTTCATAAAACACACACATCACACATTCAAGCACACCTCCAAATGAGACCATTTGGAGGTATTTATACTTCATACAAGTTGCCACCATGGGCTTTTGTTATGGGCTTGGTTTACATCATTTATCTAAGGCTTATGTAACTTATCTTCTTACATATTAAATTACCAAGTCCATGCCCAATATATTAACTAATTATTATTCTAACAAACGACACAAAGTATTTAACTATGAGAATGACCATCACTTTTCTATATTTCTTAAATGCTAACATGATGAGCATTTAAGTGGTATTAAATCAGTTTGATTTATAAAATGTGTTTAAAAATATCTCATAAAGATTTAAAAATCAAGATCCTACCAATGTCAACATGTGATATTCCTCAACTTCTAGACTCAAAGGGTAGTGGTTATGTCATTGTTGCTCCTAAACTAGAAGAGAAACGAGTTACCAAATGGAAGAAAAAGTTTTACGCCATATTATCGGCATAGAACCTTACCTCATTAAAGCTCTTAATGATGGTCCATATGTTCCTAAAACAACTGATGGTCTTGATAAACCTGAATCTCAATGGAACAATTGTAACACCCCAATTTTCACAGATAGCAGCGGAAGATAAATCTGGGGTATTACCTCATTGATACACAGTTACAATAATAGAAAAATTACTAAAAAAGAGACGTTTTTAAAAGATAAGTTATCATTCATTTATTCATCAGAGTTGTTATAGTAAAAGATAGACTTTTTACAAAAAGAGAGGTCCCAAAGATACGTTTTAAAATAAAAGTAGATGAATGATAACAAGGTTAGACGTCCTCATGTCCATTTTCACTCCGTGCCATAAGGTCGTAATATGCTCAGTTGCCTGGGATAAACATGCTTAAAGGTCAACACAAATTTTGAGTGAATTCATATGTTTAGGTAGTAATAGTTTGAATACAAATTTCACTGGGTTCAGTTGTTACACCCATCAAGGAAAATAGTATTATTGCATCTAAGCTCATGACATCCCATGTTAACATGTCCAAGTCCAATGATAGCACTGCAGACCTATCAGTGACTAGACGTAAGGTTAACTTGCCAAGGTTAACCTCTTTGTTCTCAAATATAGTGCTAATTGGTACCCGGTAGGGCAAACCAACAAGAGTTTCAAACTCCAGATAGATCTATCCACCATATTCGTGTTCACTCACAAGTGATTATGGTTCATGAAATGTAAGTAATAGTGGCAAAAGGTGGTACTCGTGCAATAATGAGTCAGGAGAGTTTTGAAAATACTTGTATTCGGGTTTATAGCATGTACCCCTTTCACGGGTTTATAAACATTTAAAGGTGACGCTATGAACTCACCTATAACACCCCCAACTCAAATACGGTAGCTATCATGCTGGGGGTATTACGCAAATAGAAACCAGGCACATTTATAGCTAACGACCACAACACGGGACGTTTATAAATGTTGCAAAACATATCATTCGAATTACAAACCATTTAGAGTACAAGGACTCTTAAGTCAAAGTAGCAGCGGAAAAAGTAAATAGAGTTTGCAGCGGAAAATAAACAAAGTTTAGCAGCAGAAATAACAAAAGACACAAAAGGTTTTACGAATGACATGCAAATAAAGATAGAAAGATAGTAAAGCTGCCTTGACAGAAATGCCTCTCCAGCCTTAGCCACTCCACCATGCCCCAAGTATCAAGCTTCAAAGCTAATTATTAATATCATTAGTACCTGAAACACATGCTTAAAAAGTCAACACAAAGGTTGAGTGTAATCCATAGGTTTAAATAGGTTAAGCACAAGGTTTTAATCATAAGATATGAGCAACAAATGCAAATATCGGGTAATCAAGGTAACAACCAATGTATAGAGGCATCCCTGTGCATATAACATTGTTGATGATGCTAAGCTCATGACACGCAAAACGTTAACCAACAATCATAGTATCAATATAACCGCGGAATTTCATAATATAATAGTGCCCCCAAGGCCGAGTACTTGCCAATTACCCGGCAAAATCGAATATAGTACACCACAATTTGCCTATCCAGCAAAAGGAGTGGGAGGGTCAATTCCTATAGGCCTATATCCCTATATTCGCGCTCACTCGCAAGTGATTAATGGTTCATGATCTGAGGGTCTTGCAATGGCAAGGTAAAGCTACTTAGCACATCGTCAGGAAAGCATACCAATCAGGAAAAGCATACCAAAAATACTTGTGCTCAGAAAACATTTAAAGCATGTATCTCACCCCATGGGTTTATAAACATTTAAAAGATAAAAAGCGGGGCTATGAATCACACCTTAACAATAGCAGGAAACGAGATATATCAACCAATCAAATAATGCGTCACAGCAAATAATCCTCAGCACAACCTAATCAATATAAATATCATAACTCAGCAATGGTACTCGAATATTCCAATAAACAATGCTTGAATAAAGTTTTATAAAAGACAATGGCATTTGAAAGAAAAATAGTTTTCAAAAAGTCTCGTGTGGGTGACGAGAAAGATAAGAAGAATATGTCGGCGAAATGACCAAGTACGCAAGAAAAGACGAAAGAATATCTCGAAGAAAAGAGGTCGAAGTGAAATGGATACAAATGCAAATGAACAATCAATACAATAATACTAGATTCGGCTCTTTACCCATTTTCCCAATATAACGTTGAAATCAAAGGGTTTTTGAATTAAATAGTAGTTGGTAAAATAGTTTGAAGTTTATAAAGAATTTTACAAAATTTCGGCATGACCTGCCCGTTTATAGAACATTTCCCGAGTCAACGACTCTTTTTATTTTTAAACAACGCTAATATTTTATATAAATATGATTGGATATATCATTCACGTAGTCCATTAGTTGTTTAGGTTTATCGACCATTTGGTATTGTTCGGGTTCCAGGTACGTTAAGATCTTTAATGGCCTAACGTACCCTACCGTCTCATGTACTAAAGGGTCCATAAATCCAAATAACTATAGCCGCAAATCCAATACATCCAATTCAAGCTCACAGTATAACATCATAATATAGTAACACGAAAATCAAGTCCAATGTCCAAATCCCTTCACTAAAACAAATGTATTTTAGGTTTCATATTTATTAGTCCGGTTTATATAAACGTTAGCCGAAACAAGTACCAAACTATATAACTACAACCAATATTCCATAAAAATCACAAAAAGTCACCAAGTCACACCGGGTCAACCCGGCGTTGACTGGTCAACTGTTGGTCAAAGGGGGGGGCCACATGAGTCAACAATATACCAACTTCATTAATAAATCACATTAAGTAATCCAATAATAATTAAATAACTAAAACAAAACAAATATAACTTATATATATACATATATATATTTCGATATGTATAAAATAAATAAATAAATTATAAATAATAATTTTTATAATTAAATATTTTCGGAATAAATAAAAAAAATATGTTTTTATTTTAAATAATTTTCGGATAAATAAATAAATAATAAAATAATTTTTATAAAATTATTTTCGGATAATAAATGAAATATATAAAAATTTATAAAAATTTTCGGATTTAATAAAATAAATTCGGATTTATTATTTTTAATAAATAAAAATACGAAAATAATATTATTAATATTTTTAATGTTTTTAAATAAATAAATACAAATAAATACGAAATAAATAAATAAATAAATAAATAAAATAACAAGAAATACAAAGGGTGCGTTTGG
>LBNU01017805.1:2541-60293 GCA_014162995.1 Artemisia annua
AGAGAAGAAAAGATTTTAGGGATAGAGTGTGTGCACAAAAGGTGAGAAACAATGAACCCATGCCTTTGTATTTATACTAATTAGACAACTTAGGGAACAAGTTAGGGTTTGGGAACCCCTTAGCCCCCCCCCCCCACGACCGGCCTAGTACCCCAAGGGGTGTTTCCGGATCCTTCTTGTCGTCTAATTACACTCTAGTCCTTGTCTTTCTCTTTTTAACGATAGTTAGTCCGTACATTTAATAACTAACAACCGTTAAGTCCTTCAAGTGTTCCAAAATAATAAATATACATAACATTTAATATTTATTATTTATACTTTTATTCTCGTTTGTATTGTGTACAATCCCGAGGTCTCGTGTTCGATTCTAGACATTTACTTGTTAAATATTTAACTATAATTTAACAGTTTTCTCTCTATAAATTCAAATGGATTCCTCTCATTTTGATTCAAGTAATAAGAACATCATTTTCATCTTGATAACAGTTTTTGGCTCTGCTCATGGTTCAAGTTTATGATGCAATATCATGGTTGTTTAAACTTATTTCTAAGTTTATGAGCTTATATGGTTCGACATATAATTTTTAAGCCCGTATTTTTTGGTTTGTTATTTACTTATGAATCAGAGATAGATGATAAGCTTATAAATCACAAAATGAGCTTCTGGAATCTAAGCTAATAAACTCTTTTATAAGCTTAGACAAACACTCACTGTATGCATTTGAAGGTGCGTAAACGATTTTTCATATAAACAACAAGAGTCGAAAAGAAAGACTAAAGACAAGTTTATTTTTGTGCTGGACCAAATTTTGATTCTGTTTCACTTCACTTTCTCTGCTCAATAATAAAAATAAATAAGATCGATCACTTTCTTTCTGTTTTCTTCCTTTCCTCTCCTTTATCTCCATAAAGGGAACTTGGAAATGTAGCGATGAAAGGTGACTCCACTCGACCTTATGTGGCATGGAGAGTGGGACATTATCGAGAAACTTGAGTGCTGTTGTCTCATGTTCCACAAATCATTGTGATGGAGAAGCCATCTGGCGATATTCAATTTTGCATCAACTAAAACAATGATCTGAACATAGTCTATATCAATTTGATACAACTGATTACACTTCTGAACATCTGAAAATCACTTTGACAACAACAACAACAACAACAACCAAAAAAAAAAAAAAGTGTATGTCAAATCAGGTTTGGTCAACTAGGTTGACCCGTCAATGCTATTATAACGTCAAGGAATCAAATGTATCACCTAGACATAAAACAGAAACTTCAAACTTATCATCCAATACAATATCGTGGTGCATATTAGTTACAAATTACATAGCTATATTAGGGGGTGCTGTAAGTTCACATCAATATTCAATACTAAAAGGCTTATACCACCAACACTAGCTAATATCAGTAAATCATATCAGCGAGCCTTATTTACCATTAGACTATACAAAATATGCTCCAAAGACATGATTCATGCACCTATTTTCTTGGATACAAGAACCCGCACACATAAGATTTTCTCAGATGACCAGGCAAAGCAAACAAGACTTTAGCTTTGACGGGATCCTTGTAGCAAACTTCAGCAGCCTTGCCAATTTCAGTCTGGGCTATGCCAACAGTAACAAGCTCACGAACAATTTTTAGCATCTTCTCATCAGTCAAAGAATCATGTTTATCAGCATTTGCGGTTGAACCATTAGCAGCAACACCATACTGTGATCTAGACATACATATGTGAAGCAAAGATATTATTTGTCGGAAACATATCTAAATGTAGACGACGAGAACATATCATAAAAAATATATTACTGTGAGAAAGAGGATGGCTTGTTTCCTGCAACGTGGTCACGAGAAGGGATATTAGAATCACCATCTTTTTTACCATCATTAGGGATCATTTGTTTCACACTGTCTAATAAATGAGTCTTTGGGGACTGTGGACGTTCTAGTGGTGATGCTGGTTTCGACAAAAGCTGAGCCTTTGGATTCACTTGTGCTGATACTGGGATGTTCACTGGTAACACCCCTGGTCTGATCTGTTAGTTCTCACAGGAAAACGACATTGTCATTAGGCTGATATCTGAAATTGAGCAGATATACATGAAAATATAACTATAATAAATGGTGAATTTCATAATACATGTTTAGCTTTGCACATCCAAAACCCTCGTCTCACAAGGATACACTAACAAGAAACACGAACTACATGCCATGCTCATTCAATTCCCCATATTGAATTCCATGTAGCAGAAGACATGTTTATATCAAAGCTGAAACTTCAAACAAACGATGATTTAGGTCTACCTATTGTGCCTCACTTGTGTTTAATCAGAAACGTCAAACGTCAACTCGAAAAGAGAGCGAGAAAATACGTGAAGGGACATTATAAGCTTCTTTTGGGGTAAAAATTAATGTTGTTATGAACTTATACTTAAAGTATTTACATCTGCTAAATTATAAGGGCTGACAACACTTGCAAAACCTCTACTGAAACAAAATTCATAACTCAACTTGGATATATAGTAAATTTCAATATAATTATATAAATATGAAAAATTAAAAAAGTAAACATAAATAAATCTGCTAACATTCGGGTGATAGTGTTTGGAAGTGCTTATGTTTTCTGTGATTGTAAATCCCAGATGAGTAACTGTGCATGTTTTTGGCAATTTCTATATTAAGGAACTTAGATTTAGATGTCAAACGACCCTAGATAATCAGATAATCAAAATCAGTTTTTTGCAGCTAATCCTAAACTGATTATCAAGCACACAATCAAAAATAATTTCATTATACACAAACACTACGATTGCAAACTAATTATCTATCTACTTCAAAATACACCCCTAAATGTATTAGACGATAATCCAACCCACATTCGGGCTTGGGTGCAATAGGGTTTCTAGTATCTTCTAATAAAATGAACCTAATTAACAATTTGGAACAGAAACACAAACTTTTAATATAAATAAGAAAACGAAATAGAAACCTTTTGCATCAATGGTCGCTTAAGCCGTCTTTTGAGCTCGTCTTCGTGTCGTTTTAAATTCTCCCTAATCTTTTTGCCTCCATCACGCAACTTACCACATGACTTCAAGTTATTTTTAATCCTAGCTATTGTTTCATTCAGCTCACGGTCACTTTTCATCACTAATTCCGAATCTTCAGTTTGATAACTGTTTTCCAGTGGACGATCGTCGGTCACTGGGGACCGTGGACATTCTTGTGGTGATACTGGTCTCAACAAAAGCTGACTCGTTGGATTCACTTGTGCTGATACCGGGATGTTCACTGGTAACACCCCTGGTCTGATCTGTTAGTTCTCACAGGAAAACGACATTGTCATTAGGCTGATATCTGAAACTGAGCAGACATACATGAAAATATAACTATCATAAATGGTGAATTTTATAATACATGTTTAGCTTTGCACAACCAAAACCCTCGTCTCACAACTCACAAGGATACACTAACAAGGAACACGAACTACATGCCATGCTCATTCAATTCCCCTTATTGAATTCCATGTAGCAGTATACATGTTTATATTAAAACTGAAACTTCAAACAAACAACGATGATTTAGGTCTACATACTGTTCCTCACTCGTGTTCAATCAAAACCGTCCACTAGGATACAGATTGAGAAAATACGGGAGGGGAGATTATAACCTTATTTTGGGGGCAAATTTAATGTTGTTCATAAACTTATACTTCAAGTATT
Organism: Artemisia annua; assembly: GCA_014162995.1. Lineage (NCBI taxonomy): Eukaryota > Viridiplantae > Streptophyta > Magnoliopsida > Asterales > Asteraceae > Artemisia > Artemisia annua. Next base: position 6,267 of record LBNU01017805.1, read on the forward strand.
TATGTCTGCAAAATTATAAGGGACTGACACTCTGACAGCACTTGCAAAACCTCTAATGGAAAAAAATTCATAACTCAACTTGGATATATAGTAAATCTCCATCATGTAATTATGAAAATTTTAAATAAAATAAAATAAATCTGCTAACATACGGGTGATCGTGTTTGGATGCGCTTATGTTCTCTGTGATTGTAATAACTAGATGATCAACTGTATATATTTTTGGCAAATTCCAAATAGGAAGAATTTGGATTTAGATGTCAAACAACCCTAGATAATCAGATAATCAAAATCAGTTTTTTTTTTTTTTTTTTTTTTTTTTTTTTTTTTTTTTTTTTTTTTTTTTTTTTTTTTTTTTTTTTTTTTTAAGTCTAAACCGATTATCAAGCACACAATCAAACTTGATTTCTTATACACAAACACTGCGATTGCAAATTAATTATCAAGCTACTTCAAAAGACGACAGATATAATAATCAATACACCCCTAATTGAACCTAATTAACAATTTGGAACCGAAACACAAACTTTAAAAATAAATAAGAAAACGAAATAATTGAAACCTTGTTTCTACGTTGGAGTTCGTTTTCATATGTTCGGATAGATTCCTTAATTTTTTCACCCTTATCATGCAGCTTATGACCAAATGCTCCCATGTTCCTTCTAAGCCTGGCAATTGTTTCCTTAATTTCAGAGTCCGTTTTCAATTCAATATCTTGCTCTTGATTCTGTTGAACGAATACTCTACCACCACCCTTTAAGAAAGTCACTGGCGGGCGATCATCATTGCCAGACGCTGAAGGGTTTCTTCCTCTTGATTCCGTTGCAACAGTAACTACTTCATCGAGAATATTTTCTATCATCTCATCAGTCCATGAATCATGTTTATGAGCATCTGCGGTTGGAACCTTGGTAGCAACACCATGCTGTGATCTACAGATACATTTGTGAACCAAAGATATTATGCTAGAAACAACATAAATTAGCTCAATAATATTTGAAGGAGATCACTAGAACATATCATAACATTTGAACAGAGGTAACTTTTTTTTTTGGTAACCATGATTTTCCGACCTTTTGAACAGAGGTAACTTTTCTTACTCAGATAGAGATAACGGTTTCTTTCCTTCAAGGCCATGGCTAGGAGAAGAGACGTTAGAAGCACCGTCTTTTTTATCACCATTAGAGATCATCTGTTGCACACTATCGACTGAATGAGTATTTGGGGATCGTTGAGGCTCTGGTGGTGGTGCTGGACTCGACAAAAGTAGACTCTTTGGCTCCGCTGGTGCTGATACTGGGACGTTCACTGGTAACTCCGCTGGTGCTGATACTGGGANCATTAGAGATCATCTGTTGCACACTATCGACTGAATGAGTATTTGGGGATCGTTGAGGCTCTGGTGGTGGTGCTGGACTCGACAAAAGTAGACTCTTTGGCTCCGCTGGTGCTGATACTGGGACGTTCACTGGTAACTCCGCTGGTGCTGATACTGGGACGTTCACAGGTAACTCCGCTGGTTCTGATACTGGGACGTTCACTGGTAACACCGCTGGTGCTGATACTGGGATGTTCACTGGTAACACCGCTGGTTTGATCTATTAGTTCTCACAGGCAAACAACAAGGACACGAGGTCATTAGGCCAATATAAGAAACAGAGCAGACATACATGTAAACCTACTCTAAATTTATTTACCTAATCACCTCTCAGCGAGCAAATTAAGGCAAAATTAAGGATGCATAAATGGTGAATCTGATAACATGTATTTAACTTAGCACAACCAAACCCGCGTTTCACAAAAGATACACTAACAAGAGATAGCTACTACCTGCCATGTGACATGTTTATATCAAAACTAAAACTGCAAACAAAAAACAACCATCCACCATAAACACAGTTCCTCAATTTGTTCATAGTATAATCACAACCCTCCACTTGGAAACAGAGGAATAACCCTTATTTCGGGCAAAAATCATGTCTAGCCAGCTGTAACAGTACAGACACGAGATAATGTTTGGATCTGCCTACATTATTTGTAGTCCTACTAACCACATAATCAATTGTTTAAGTTTTCGCCAAATCCTGATTAGGTGCATATAATTCTACACTAATTATCTAATAATCATCATCAATTTGATCATACACAAACACCATTATTCGCGGCTTAAAAACGCAATAATCACACTATCATTACTATAAATAGCAAAATCAATATCAACCCTAATGTACAATCTAGGCAATACACAAAACATCAAATCAAAAATACAAAACACAGTAACATAACATAATTAAACAACCTTATTTCTACGTTCGAGTTCATCTTCATATTTTCGCAAAGTCAGCTTAAGCTTTTCACCTCCATCACGCAGCTTAAGACCAAAGCTTTTCAAGCTAATCTTAATCCTGGAAATGGCTTGCTTAATTTCATCATCAGTTTTCATTTCCATTTCTTCAGCTTCATTCTGTGGGATACTTTCTTCTTTCACTTTCTTGAGCAATGTGACAGGTAATGGTGGTGGTGGGGTTTTTCTTTTGGTTCCGATGAAGTAGTTTTCTAGTTGTTGTTGGTGTTCTTGTTTGATCTCCATGCTTCAAAGTGTGTTGTGTCAAGTTCTGTTTTTTTGGTTTTTAAGACAGGGAGGGAGGTGGGGTCAAGGGTGGTTTGTTTTGGGAAATTAGATAGTGTTGTATTAATGCAGTGGTGTGTGATAAAGTAATTTTGATCAATTATTTGTAACTTTGGTTACTTTTTCTATATGCTTGGACAAAGTTATGTTTAAGTGTAATGGCAAATATAGCAACATAGAGTACATTATTGTTACATTACCTATTTCTCTTCGCAACAATTTTATTACCAATTTAGTGTACTAATGAGATCGAGAACACCAACAAAAACATACTCCGTACATCACAAAAACAATTGAATAAAACACTCATACACAAACATACTCCAGAACTCAATCGCATAAGCGAGTGACTAAACTTTTTTTCTTGCCTAGAACGCGGTCTGTTGTGGTGGTGTAATGGTGGAAACGAGCCGGTGATAAAGGTCGACCAATCATCTGACCGAACTATTACACTAGGTCTTATGATATGCATTTTATCAAAATTAAATAACACTCTTACAAAAGTTTGATACATTGTGGCATTTCTTGAAAGATTAACATTTCGACTAAAATTTAAACATACGCATAAAGCATTTATGTGGTTCACAAACACCCAAGAATTCCCTGATTCGCCTTAGATCAATGTGTATACAATAAAGCATTAAAAAAGGGTTGTGTGATTTTTTTTAATCTAAACTACTCATCTTACTATTTATTTGTCATCACTTTCATATTATAGCCAACTCATCTTTATCTCTTTAAAACCAACTTAGTGTAATATGACAATGAGGTGAGATCTATGCAAAACAAGTATCATTTAAAAAACAAATAAGCCAATCTCAACCATCCATCCATCTTTCATCTAATGGCTAAGATTATATCAAAAAATAACAAAAGGAGGGCAAAATTGGCATTTTAGCTCATTTAATATAAAAATCCACTTTCCACCTTTTTTTAAAAAAACAACATATCTTGCAAACGGTAAATCTTCAAGCTACGAAAAATACACCATCGCGACGAGAAAAAAATTATCTTTCTATAGATATGCATTGTTATATACTTTCGATGAACTTTTTTTTTCAAAATTCCGTCCAGAAAAATCCCACGGGATTCGTAAAAAATCCCATGGGATTCGTAAAAAGACGATTTTTTTTTTCAAAATTTCCGTCCAGAAAAATCCCACGGGATTCGTAAAAATCCCATGGGATTCGTAAAAAGACGATTTTTTTTTCAAAATTTCCGCCCAGAAAAATCCCACGGGATTCGTAAAGAAATCCCACGGGATTCGTAAAGAAATCCTACGGGATTCGTAAAAAAACGATAAATCATAAAGGATTCATTATGAATCCCATGGGATTCTTCTGTGCATCCCATGGGATTCTTTGGTGCATCACAATGGGATTCTTTGGTGCATCCCATGGGATTCATCTGTACGAATCACAAATAACGGTAGTTCATGTTTCATGGGACTTCCACCGTTCGATTCTGTCGTCGCTTGACTGCATAAGAAAAGAAAAAAAAAATATAAATAGTGAAAGATATCGGCCATAGGCAATTAATGTCTTACTTATAAGATAATCTATTAACAAATATGGATATAGTAAATTTTACTTCACCATCTTGTAATTAAAAATTTCATCTTGTAATTAAAAATTTGATGATACAACCACAACAAGAATGCATCAAGCCCTGTTGACTCTTTCTTTTAACAAAATGTTGTTGACTTTTTTTATATTTTATGATAGTTAAAAATTAAGAGAAATGATACATGAACCTAAAAATAGACCTAATTGTAGACCTAAAAACATGTGGCATCATCCTGATGGCTGCAGACAGAGACCCACTTATTTTACAACCCATCAGGATCATACCACATGTGTTTAGGTCCACTTTTAGGTCTATTTTTAGATTTATGTATCATTTCTCAAAAATTAAACACTCATTTCTCCATTACTACTTGTCAGAAACAAAAAGTAGAAAATAGTCAACTTTATTAAAATAACACCATAAAATAATCAAGGTTGCAAAAATCGTGAATCGGTAGCCGGGCGGTCGACCCCTTGTAGCTTGTAATCGGTCTAGGCGGGATTAATCGGTGATTAATCGGATTGACTTTTTTGACAAGTTTTCTGTATTTCCAGCAAATTTTAGGTATTTCCGGCAAATTTTAGGTATTAATGGCAAGATTTTTCTTAAAAAGATATCTTGAAAGTTTTTGGCGAGTTTTGGGAATATCTCTCAACGTTTGAAGGTTTTGGACAAGCTTGACCACCGTTGATTGTCATTAACCGTCGTTGACCATGGTTGACCGAGTTGTTTGACCTATTTACAAAAATCGGCAAGGTTGGTGACCTTGTAGCACCTAATCGGCGATTAATCGGCCTTGTAGGCCTTGTTTTGCAACACTGAAAATAATAGTAGCATACTAACATTGCTATTAGTATATTTCATGAAAATTATGCTAGTAACATTGGTGTATCCCACAAATTGTTTGCCTTTGTCTATCTGAATGTTCAGTTTGTATTTGCATGAACGATTGCAGGATACAAAGTAACCGGTCTACTCTCACTTGAAAACCAAATAGTAATACAACAAACACCGGTCACTACTCACTTTGTATTTTGTTAAATGTACAGTGAGTCACTTCCCCAAAAACCAAACACCATCTCCCAGATCTTGATCCCTCATTTTTCACAAAATACAACAAACACCTCTAACACTACACCAAATCGTAAATCACACTCATTAACAACCCCTTAAACCAAATCACAAATCTATCACATTTCCAGATCCAAACACCACCACATTGTCGACTACCACATTTCACCACCGTCCTAAACACCCCCAGACAACACCTCTTCCGAACCAAACCAATATCCGAGATCCGCAGAATCCAATCCCAAACACCCAAATCCACCAAAAATTCCAAGACCTCCGTCTCCTCATCGGCAACTGCTACCATCGTCACCATGACGTCATTTTGCCACCAAATCTCCTCCAACATTTCACTCATTCACAACACCATTAATCACACCCTCTCTTTAAATAAAAATGATTTTGTTAATTAGATCTTGAAGATGCAACCAAAGTGTTGAATATATATTTTTTTTTTGAACAATGATTCATTAAAAACAACCACCCTAGCAAGCAGCTAGGGAATTACAAAGGCTTCATAAGCCAAGAGTTCTAACAATGAACTTTACGACCTCTACTTTTAAGCCACGAAAAAGAAAACAAACGAATAGAATCAAAAATATCACTTTTCCTCATAGAGTTAGAAGAAAAAGTGATGTTATTACGATATCGCCATAAACACCAAAACAAGGCCACAATAATGACGTATACCCGATCTTTATCTCTCTTTGAGGCTTTCCAATCATCGAACCAATGGGACCAATCGAACCAAGAAGAGAACGAAGGCATGTCGATATCGGTCCACACACGAACCAAACGCCAAATGTTAGAAGCCACCTCGCAATCAAAGAAAACGTGATCAACAGACTCCATACCACTGTTACACATTGGACATTCAATGGTAGGAATCTCGAGGCCCCTCAACGATAAGTTTAAACGGGTAGGGAGCCTATCCAAGATAAAGCGCCAAATAAACACATTTACCTTTCGAGGTAACACATTCAACCATGACGTGCAAGGGGAAATTGAAGGCAACATACAAGCATCAATGTGGGTTCTCGTCACATGAACTGTAAAAATACCATCATCCTCTAAATTCCATCTCCATGAATCAGGCCTATCTGATAAATGAACTTGCCCCAATTCCGAAATTAACAAGTCTAAAGCGGCTTCATTACGCGATCCTATAGTATGTCTATTCCAGTTCCAAATCCAAGCATCATGAACTCTGCGATCCGAAAGCAAGCAATCCTTGTTAACATCTAAATGGTACAACCGATTGAACCTTAACATTAAAGGACCATTGCCATTCCAATTGTCTTTCCAGAAGCGTATAGAGGAACCATCACCCACCTTATGACACAACGTATTTACGGGAATAATATTTTGATCGTGAAGCATAGCATACGACGAGATAATAGAGGATCAAACACCGTTGCAAGTACATCCATTTAAATCAAAAACTGTTTCTGCCCCATGAACAGCTTTAATCACACGAGCCCAAAAAGAATCTGAGTTATTGACGTATCTCCATTTCCATTTTTGGAGAAGAGCGAGATTGAACGCTTTTAAACTCCCAATTCCCAGCCTACCTTTATCTAAGGAGGCAAGAACGTTTTCCCATTTAACCCACGCCATCTTCTTTTTCTCCCCACTTCCCCCCCCAGAAAAAAGAAGCCCACATAGCTTCAAGAGAGCTTATGACAGAATCCGGGCATTTAAAGATGGACATATAGTATATGCCGAGACTTCCTAAAATCGACTTTATGAGAGTCAAACGACCCCCAATAGATAGAGTACTGGCTTTCCACACAGATAACTTAGCCCGAAACCTATCAATTAGAGGCTGCCAATTGGCAGTCAAGTGCATATTTGATCCAAGAGGTAAACCGAGATAAGAGAAAGGGATATTACCTGAGCCACAACCTGTAACAGAAGCCATATCCTCAATATCCTGAGAACTCACCCCAAGCCCGAACACATTAGATTTAGAGACATTAATTTTCAAACCCGAAGCAAGAAAGAAAACCTGCAGCACACGAATAATATTACCCATGTCTTGATTGTTCCAATCTGATATAATCACCACGTCATCCGCATAGAAAAGGTGCGAAATCTTGTGGCCCGAATTTCCTATCACAGCCCCATGAATAAGACCCGAACAAACCGCATTTTGCATAGCAATATGAAGCCCTTCCATAACAATAATGAATAGAAAAGGGCTTAATGGATCACCTTGACGCAATCCACGTTTAATCGGAAATTCCCTAGAGGGGCTGCCATTAACGAGAACAGATGATCTAGCTGAGTGAAGACAAACCTGAATCCATCTTCACCATTTGGTTCCGAACCCTAGACTTAGTAACATATGATCGAGGTACTTCCAACTTACGGTGTCAAATGCTTTTTCAAAGTCAACTTTAAATAACATCAGCTTCTTCTTTTTCTTTTTATACCACGACATCAGTTCGCTAAGCACAATTGGCCCGTCAAGAATTTGTCTTCCTGCTATAAAAGCCGATTGCTCCTGACTTATCACTTTATCTATAACTTTCGAGAGCCTATTTGCTAATACCTTAGCAATTATTTTGTATTGCATACCGATTAGCCAAATGTATCAAATACACATCTCGCTGCATTCACCACATCCTCTTTCAGAAGCTCCTAATAAGACTTAAGAAAAAGGAATGAAAAACCATCTGGACCCGGGGATTTTTGACTACCACAATCCCATACGGCCGCTCGAATCTCTTCTTGAGTAACCGGTCTTTCTAACTCAATGTTATCCTCTTGACTCAATGTAGCAAAAGGCACCACAGGAGGTAATTCCATCAACGAATCTAACACATCAAACTTGTCTTTATAAAATTTATGAAACGCCATTTTCACTTGATTAGGATCTGTTACCCATGTACCATCGATCATAACACCCTGGACCATTTGTTGGTGTCTATTTTGCTTCAAAATTCCATGAAAAAATTTTGTGTTTTCATCTCCTTCTACATCCCATTTCACTTTAGCTTTTTGCACCACATCCATATCTTCTAATTGTTGAAGATCATCACGTTCTTTGAGAAGTTTTATTCGATCCTCTTTTTCGACCTCCGAAGCTATATTGGAGTCAATCTTTGTTTCAATATTATTTATTTTCGAGATAATCTCATGTTTTCTATCTATCTCAACATTCTTGACCTGCTGAGTCCAACATTTAATATGCTCTTTGATAACCTTGAGTTTCTGGTGAAGTGGCATATGAGGATTAATAAGAGAACATTCATTATACGCCATCTTGATGCAGTCGTTGAACCCGTCCCGCTGTAACCACGAATGAAAAAATTTAAACGGAATTGGACCATAAACGACCTTGTCACAATGAAGCATGATTGGAGTATGATCTGACCAACCCCGAGGTAAAGCCGTCACTTTTACATCCGTGAAAACATCCATGACATGCTGTGATATTAAAAAACGATCCAACTTGCTCATTTTCGTACCCGCTTTATTCATCCATGTAAAGTTATGGCCTCCCAAAACAGGTTCAAAAAGATGTGCATCATCAATGAACGTATTGAAGACATTAGCAGCCGATCGAGAAAATTCAGTTCCATAACGCTCACTTTCGACCGGAACTTCATTTAAATCTCCAAAGATAACATAATGGCCATCATGGTTGTGAATGAACTCTAGAAGCCGGTTCTACAGAGCTATTTTGTCACTCGATTCTTGAGGCCCGTATATATTAATCATGAAGAACACTTCATCTGAATTAACCCATTTACCTTGCACAATGATATACCAATCATCACACCAAATTTGATCTTTAACAAAGAAGCTCGGATCCCATACAGAAATCAATCCCCCCTCTCTACCCCGAGAAAGACTACACGCATAATCAAACGTATAATTACCCCACATAGACTTAATACGGAACATTTCAAGCCTTGTCATTTTAGATTCTTGAACACCTAAAAATTGAATATTATTTTTGAAACACATCTCCTTGATCCACACTCGTTTTCTCCTCTTCTTGGTGCCTCAAATATTAATTGAAAGAATCTTCATTTATCCACCATTAGCACTCCAATTCCATCAATCAAACGGTGTAAAGATTTGTGACACCCTCTAACATCGTATCCCAATTTCTCACCAACTTCAATTAACTTAGACAATTCATGTATAACTGAAATTCACCTGATATCTTTTCGACTGTATCTATCAAAAGAGGTTGTACACTTACAAAGTTTGGATTGAACTGAGTTTTCAGAAGGCTCTTTTTCTGTTTTTTTGAAGTGTTCAAAACCAGGTGGTCGACTCAAATCAGACGTGACTGATCTTTTGTTACTATCCGTTTCGATGGTAGGTGTCTTCTCTTCATTGCCCGTATTGTTATGAGTACTTTCATCTTGATGCTTTGCGTGTTCCTTTTCTTCCTCATTATTAGCTTGTTTGTCTACCTGTATGTCCACATCTATATCACCTTCGCTTTCTGAATCTCCTTCCTTTTCCCCCTCGTCTCCCTCTTGGGAATCAGATTCCGATTCTTGTGATGGTGATTCTTCTATGTTGATACTCCACGATCCCAATTCTTGTACTTGAGCGACATAATCTTCTCCATGAATAGTCACTTGCACCCCTTCAGAAATGAGTGTTTTTTGTTTAGTAGCCACACACACTCGTCCTAAGCTCATGGCCGCCGAATTGTCATTCTCAAAAAACATGAACTTACCCACCGTTGATGCAACCTTTTTGTAAGCATTTGAACCCCATGCACATAGAGGTAACCCCGAAATTTCAACCCACACCATTCTTTCATCCACCAAGAAGTTCTTAGACACCGGTTTAATTGATGAAAAGAAAGAATTCAAGTTGCTGTTGTTTTTAAATGCATTGCATGTTTCTTCATTTTGGAATTGCAACCACAACCACAATCCTCCAATATGATGGATCTTAACCTCATCAAAACCCTCTTCACAAAACAAACGATATAAAGTAGACATGGTTTCAACACTTTTTACCTTCACTGGTGCTATCTCTAATGAATTGTTAATTTGCACCAGCTCATGATCAGATAAAGTAACCTGTTTCATTTTCATCTCTTGTCTTTCCGCCTTGCTTCCCCCATCACCGTGCAAAGTAGAGGCATAAGTTTTTTTAGTTTGTGTAGATGCCACATGTTCTAGCTTATTATCACGGACATAACTGTTATAATTCTCCACAGTTTTCTTTGGCAAGTCTACATACCCCTCCTTTCTCTTAAAGCGCGCCACAGCATCAAACATGTGGTAACTCCCTATCCATATAGTAGCCAAAGAATTTGCTAACTCCTCTTCGTTTTTGACTCCAATACAGCGAACTAATCCAAATCTCTTGCCTCTTTTTGATTTTTTGTAAGCAATAAACGTGTCCACAATACATCCATACGATTCACATTCTTTCCATAATCTCTTAGCATCTACGTAATCAGGAAAGTTTGTCACATAGAAGGAAGTTGTTATTTTCTCTACCTCTTTGTGAAACGGGTTTCGAATCGGAGTGGTTGTATCCACCTTGTTATTTTTGAATTTCCAAGTCCATCCATTAGCATCTCTCATTGTTGAAGTATTCCTCACCATAGGATCGTAAAAATTGAATCTTGATGTGGGCTAGTTATAAAGATTGAATCTTGATGTGGGTTTTAAAAATCTTGAATTGCGGTGGTTGATTAGGGTGGTGTTGGTGGTTGTTTATGATGGTGAAGGTGGTTTTTCATTTCGTCGAACACTTGGCAGGGTAAAAAAGTGGTTCGAGTTATATGTTAGAGTGGGTGGGAGAGAATATTATATTATCTATCATCTTTATGTCTATTTTTCTAAAGGCTTAACACATGCTTGAATATTACATGTACTTGTTAATGTCGATGGAGAATTAGTTGTATATCTGGTGGTGGTTGACAGATCGGTGGCGAAAATGAAGATGGTGGCGGTTATGGTTGTGTGCTGGTGGAGATAATCTAATGATCGAATGAGGATATAATTTGATAGAGAGGTTTTTTTGAGCAAAGATAGAGAGAGGTTTAACAGAAAAAGATAACCAGATAAATGAAGGAGGGTGTACAATGATATTACAAAAGTGCCCTTCAATATTTAATTATAATAAAATAAGGATTAACCTAGACCTGTAGATTTAAAATAGATGGATGGTTGAGATCTCTTAATTTGATCTTTAGATAATTATTGTTTCGTATTGAACTTTTGTCATTGATCATTAACTATGAGATTTACAAAGAGTATATATAGACAAACATTAGGGTAAAAACCCTAATAGCTAACATAGGCCGTGGGCCTATTATGGGCTATGAGTTGCGATCCCCTAGAAAGTAAACAAAATTAAAAAGCCTAGAAAGTCACTCACAATGTGACAAGTGTCCTCCACTCACTCCATCTCTTTTTTTTTATATAAAATTCGGTTAGGGGGCATTTTGGTCCTTTTAACCATTTTTTTTATTTCACCCCAAAACTTCAAACGTAAATAACTTTCAATCGACAAACTTTCATGTAAAACCGATTTCACCATAATTCTTTAAATTCAATTCTCTTTAATTTGGTATGCATTATGATATATAAATCACAACTTTTGTTTTCAACTTTTTAAGTGGGTGTTGATTTTCTTGAAATTTTTGGCATTTTCGGGGCTCTAATTTTATCAAGTTTAAAGTCCGAATTTTTGCAAAACTTAAAACACGAAAGTTTTAGCTTTTTGGCCATTCTTTTCCCATAAATTTGAATCACTCAAATCTAATATAATATGAGTGAGATATAGCACGTTAAAAGTGAACAATAACTGATGAACGTTATCAAAAAATAATTGATGAACATTATAAAAAATAACTAATGATCAATAAAAAATAATTGATGAACGTTATTTTTTTGAAAACNTTTCTCACGTATTGCATTTTCAGGGTAAAATCTCGCGAGTCTTGATGTAAAACATCATTCCGGACAACTTTCATGTTTCACACTTTTGATGATTCGGACAAGAAAATGGTCAAAATCGTGATTTTAAAAAAAGTTTCTGTTTCGATTTAAAATCACGATTTTGACCATCGATTAAAAAATGTTTCTGTATCAATTTTAAAAAATGTTTATGTATCGATTTGACCATCGTTTTAAGAAACAACTATATCAATTTAAAAAAAAGGTTTTTGTATTGATTAAAAATCACGATTTTGATCATTTTCTGGTCCGAATCGCGAGATTTTAACCTGAAAATGCAATACGTGAGAAAAACAGATGAAAACGTTTAAAAACGGACGAAAACGTACAAAAACGGACGAAAAAGGACTAACGATGCAAATTTTAAGTTATTTACTAACGGCCGTTAGTAAAAAGGACTAACGATGCAAATTTTAAGTTACTTACTAACGACTGTTAGTAAAAAGGACTAACGATGCAAATTTATGTGACGATATAGTCATTGACCTGCTGTTTACTAAAATACCCTTGTGTAATGACTATATTGTCGAAAATTAGCAAGTTTCACATACTAAATTGGTAATAAAAAAAGTTCGTTACTTTTCACACATACGTCAACATGTCTAATCACCGTCATCCAACAACCAAGAGGCTAAAGTCTTGCAAATGACATTATTCTTACTTGCAAGCTGTATATGAAGAAGCAAATCAACTTTGCATTATGCCATCACCCTCCCACTCCTCCTCTGTGCCTCCCTGCACATTTTGCAAAAGACAGTTAAAAGATAGATACTATAATCTCACAACACAAGAACCATAAATGCAATGGTTATGGTGTCTTTTATTCATTGTCTCGTTTTCTTTCTTACCACTTTCTGCAAGTTTAAATAGCGTCTCCATAAATAGCTCCATTAGTATCAATCAAACCATCATTTCAGTAGAAGGTGACTTTGCATTAGGCTTCTTTAGTCCAGGCAATTCTACCAGTACGTAGCTACCTGGGAATATGGTACAATAAGATCCCAAAGCTAACATATGGGTAGCCAATAGAGCATCTCCAGTTCCCAAAGGCTCACCACCAGTTTTCAGGGTTTCTGAAGACGGAAATCTTGTAGTTTTAAGTGGAAGAGAAGTCGTATGGACGTCAAATGTGTCGGTCATTAGCACAAGTGTTCACTCTGCAGATGCAGTGTTGCTTGATAATGGGAATCTGGTACTTAGACATGGCGCGAAGATGGTGATGTGTGGCAGAGCTTTGATCATCCCACAGACACTTTTGTGCCTGACATGAAGATTATCTCTAACAAGAAAACTGGTAAAGAAATGCGTCTTACATCATGGGTGAATGGTGAAGATCCTCGACTAGGTATATTCTCAATGGGGTTAGATCCAAATAGACATCAGTTTTATATCTGGAAGGGAAATGAACCGTATATGAGAAGTAACGTCTATGCTACTACCTCGTCTTACACCACACATTATAATCAAGGATTATCAGCATACTTTGCGTTTGATGTAAAAGAAGATGGTGTTTCTCTTGTGTACACTTTATCTAAAAACACGGTCAGATCACGGGTCACTTTGTCTCCCAGCGGGCAAATTCAAGTACTAATATGGGAGCAAACTGCATGGAAAGTACAATCGCAGGTACCGATAAGTACATGTGATTTTTATGGTTACTGTGGTCCATTTACAGTATGTGAGAAAAATGATCCCGTTTCTGTCTATAAGTGTCTGAATAATTTCTACCCAAAATCACACAACGAATGGAGTGTAGGAAATTGGACTGGTAGATGTGTGAGGAACAAGACATTGAGCTGTGATAAAGGAGATTGGTTTCTAAAAGTTGAAGGCATTATGATACGACCCTGTTAGGGTTGTATCGGGATATGGCACCACTTCAAGCGTGTGCTGCCTCCGTCAGAAAATAGAGATAAGAACTAGAGATTTGTTTATCTTAAACTTTGATTGATTGATTATAATAAATGGTTACAAGAGTATTTATAAGACAAAGTAGGGTAAACCCTAAGACCTAAATAGACCATGGGCTCGGCCCAGGCGTATCATTCCCCACTCCTTCAAAACCACCTTGCCCTCAAGGTGTTGTCTTAAAACATTCTTAATTGACTTTCCTAAATAAACATGAAAACAGTCCTAAACAAAGACACGTAAATAAAGATAGATCATATGACATAATCTTTATGCCATATGTTTGTACTTCCTGAGTCATTTGGGCAGTCCATCCTCCTGCAACATTGGCGTAATCCGGGATCCCATAATTTTCTTTGAATTGCAGCCTTCGCCTTTTTCTTCTTTCGCATTCCATTTCCTTGGACATAATACAACACCATTCTTCCATCTTCCGTTACCCATGCCATTTCACTCCTCACTCCTTCAAAAATCACCTTGCCCTCAAGGTGATACGAAGAATATGCAAATTGAGAGTCCGCTAATTCCTCGCTTAAATTCAAAAAAAAAGAGAGGATATTTTGACGTAAGCGTAACAGTGTGTAGATCTACGTTAAGTCCGGAGATATTAAAAGTAAAGTAAAAGGATTCAGAAGATCCATGTACTCGATTTGCAGTACCACAACTCACTCTCATAAGTTTCGGCCACAGTACCATTTGCAAAGTTAGAGAGTCGCGATTCGCGTCCTGATGCTGCCTCTGCTTGATGCCATGATAATAGCAAGATTAAAACTCAAAAACAAATTCCCGATGATAGTACCAGATTGAAAGTACTCGGTGTGAATAGTACTCCGATGAACAGTGGCGTGAATAGTGCGATGACCAGTTGATACATATATTATATACTATTATTATATATTATATANATATATATATATATATATATATATATATATATATATATATATATATATATATATATATATATATATATATATATATATATATATTTTTTAGTTGGAACCCTAATCGTAAGCCCTCTCAACGAGAGCTCTCAATGAAAGCACCAATTGATACGACCCTGTTAGGGGTTGTATCGGGATATGGCACCACTTTAAGCGTGTGCTGGCTCCGTCAGAAAATAGAGAGAAGAACTAGAGATTTGTTTATCTTAAACTTTGATTGATTGATTATAATAAATGGTTACAAGAGTATTTATAAGACAAAGTAGGGTAAACCCTAAGACCTAAATAGACCATGGGCTCGGCCCAGGCGTATCACATTAAGCTACCAGATCACTCAGTTACAATTAGGAATAAAAGTGTTGCTGAATGTGAAAAAGAATGCTTCACAAACTGCTCGTGTACAGCTTATGCATATCAGAATGTGCCATATGAAGTTACAATAGTTTGTCTGAATTGGTTTAGAGAGCTTGTGGGTATAGAGAGGCACAATGTATATAATGTTCGTGATCTCTATGTCCGCATTCATAACTCCAAACTAGGTACATCTACTTTTCTTTATCAACAGCTGCGTTTGATTGACTATTTTCAAACTTATAAAAACTTTCTGTTTGCTTCCATGGTTAAGATGCACTAGATGACATTCAAGAGCATCAATCTACCCACATAAGGAAAAGCTCTATTGCAGTTGCAGTCGCTATTTTTTCTATAGGACTGCTTATTATCGGCGTTTTTGGCTACTTCGGTAGAAGGGACAGGCTGATAATGAAAGTTAAACACTCGAAGTATACAATCTAAAAAATTTACATTCAACGTAGCGATTTTGACCCATTAACTTATGAATAGCTAAGAGGGAAATGGGTCATAAGGGTCAGAAGGAGCAAGCAGGTTGAAAGTCTCCTAAAGCTTAATATTAATGTTTACAGCCTCATAAAACATTTTATTGTAACAGAATCCATTGTAAATTTATAATTATATAGTTTTGAAACCATACTGAGCATGTTAACTGTTAAGAAAAATGAACAGAACAGAAAGCACATAATGTATGCGGGTAACACAACTAGACCATCTCTTTTCGAGTCACGCTGAAAACTCATTTAACCCATAACTGGTTTATGCAGAGAGAATAGAACGGGAATTGCTTGGATTTGATTCAATATGCACCACCTCTGGCTCTGGAGATGTACATAATAGTGCAGAGCTTGTATCATTTAGCTTAAGAAGTGCATTGGCTGCAACAGGTTCCTTTTCAGTAAACAACAAGCTTGGAGAGGGTGGGTTTGGTCCTGTTTACAAGGTATGATTCCTAAAACATCAGTATTTAGATTACTACATAAATTGGACTGCAATTGTTGACCGTAACTGTTCAATAAGTTGAGAAAGATAATTTGCAGGGTTCATTGCCTGGAAACAGAGAAGTGGCAGTAAAAAGACTATCTAGAAGATCATCACAAGGGCGCGATGAGTTTATGAATGAGTTGAAACTTATAGCAAAACTTCAGCACACGAATCTTGTTAGGCTATTAGGATTTTGTGTGAAAGAAGATGAACAGATTCTAATGTACGAGTACATGCCTAATTGTAGCCTAGACAAGTTCCTATTTGGTACAAATTTTGTGCTTTCCTATCTATTCCAAGATACAATTCTTTATGTAATACATATCTAAATATTGTTCATCTTTTTTTGTTAGATCCATCTGAGAGGGTAAAGCTTGATTGGAACAAGCGATTCAAAATTATAGAAGGGATAGCACAAGGACTCCTTTATCTGCACAGATATTCGAGACTCAAAGTTATCCATAGGGATTTAAAAGCAAGCAATATAATGTTCTTCTGGATCAAACGATGACTCCCAAAATATCAGATTTTGGACTGGCGAGGATTTTCAGGATGAACCAAATTGAGGACAAAACCAACCGAGTTGTTGGCACCTAGTAAGTCTGAATGTCAACTTATGCATTTAAGATATAGTAGAAATAGAAATGATGTATTAATAACTTGAGATCATTGTTATGTTAAATGCAGTGGATATATGGCACCTGAATATGCACTGCATGGTAGATTTTCTGAGAAATCAGATGTATTTAGCTTTGGTGTGCTACTGCTGGAAATTGTGACTGGTAAAAGGAAGTGGTGCTGATTGCATTGAGGATTATCTTACAGTATCAGAATGGGTAAGTGTGTTGTGTTCTATTCTAATTATTGTATAATAATAACTATCTGAAGCAACTAAAGTTAGAGGGATTTCGTATTTTTTAGGCATGGGAAATCTGGATGGAAGGCAGAGGTGTGGAGTTAATTGATCCTTCGACGAGGGACAACTGCAAACCTTTACAGGCAGTGAAGTGTATCAATGTTGGACTTCTGTGTGTACAAGAAATGATGAATGACAGACCAACAATGTCAGAAGTAATAGTCATGTTGAGCAATGAAACAGCAACCATTCCATTGCCCAAAAAACCTGCTTTTAAGATTCATCGAAGTTCTCAAATGCCAATTAGTTACTCCGATAATGAAGTTACAGTGACCAACATAGATCCTAGATAGAGTTATTATATTCACTGCTTCTATTACCAAATATGATTTAGACGACCTAAACTTAATTTATCAGAACCAATAAATATTTGTTCATGTGCAAATTCCATGATAGTTTAGTAGCTTATTAGAGTTACGTTATATTAAAACTTGTTACTTACTTTACCAAAAATTAATGTTTTGGATCGTGTATTTAAGTGCTTATATGTTAAAAAAGTATTTTATATGATCAGATAAGCAGTTATTTTGTGTGTTTATATGAAACCGCTTTTCTGCTTATTTTAGTGTAAATAATCACTTTGCAATAAGCAATCCCAAACACACCATAATACGAGAAGCACCCCCTCAGTCTCTTCATCTTTTTCTTTAAACCCATCAACTACGCTTTATCATTTTACTAAGCAAACCTAATAATAAGATAAGAATGGAAACTATCCAACAAGCTTAAATATAAACTAGCTAAAAAGTACCCAAAAACAAAAACTCCAATAAAATAATCTAGAAACACAACCACTTGTTGAAATAGTATACTCATAATAAATAAAGAAAAATGCGAAAAAAATCCCATATGTATGAAATAAATTAATAAACACAACTTGATGATGAAGAGAACATAATTACTAGTATTATTTTTTTGTAGTCTGTGACTCATTTAAGTTTGGGGCGGTTAGAAAAGGGCTCTACGTCAAAAATATATTTTTTTTATAATCTCTTAAACGAAAATGGCAATTTTACGTTGTTTTTCAAAACATTTTTCTAATAAACATAAATTGTTTTTCAGGCATTCAGCAGACTGTAGGCCCAAACATCAATTTTTGGACACCTTTTATTAATTTGGCATGACCCACCATTTGATTTCAGACAGCCCAACACTTTTATCACCAAAAGTTGTATTATATCATCACCACTTTGATTTCTAACACAAACACACAGTGCATAATTGTGTCAACAACATCAGTGTAGCCAATTTTTGTTATTTGAGAATCTAAGTAACACAAATGAGACACCTGTCTAGTCTATACTACATTATAATGGAGGAAGACACTTCCCTCCTATTTACTCCTATTTATTATTTTAAGCAAATACAAGTAAAAAAACATAATACATAATTTAAAAACACTATTTCTTACATACAATTAATACATAATTTAAAACACCCATGACCAATATATACAACTACCTAAGCACAATGTACAAATACAATTAATACTTTTGGTTCCACAGCACACATCACCCAAATCATGAATTTCGCTTTTGCTTCTATCCTAAAATCACAATCATCTCGCCTCAAGTAGAGACCATGTCCAAAAACAAAACGGAGACCGATGATGAATGAAGGTAAACCACAGCCAAGAACATGTCCAAATCACACTTCTCTTGCCCTTTGTCTTAACGACTTAAAAACATGTCCTGAAACAAATCCATTTTTATAAATAAAAACCCAACTTTTTTACTTCTTAATAAAAAAACATTTTTTTTTTAATTATTATTATTTTATTTTTTGGCACCATCATCATAATCAAATTTACCATAATAATTAGAGTCAATGCTAACATACGGGTGATAGTGTTTGGAAGTGCTTATGTTCTCTGAGATTGTAATAACTAGATGATCAACTGTATATGTTTTTGCCAAATTCCAATAGGAAGACCTTTAGATTTAGATGTCAAACGACCCTAGATAATCAGATAATCAATTTCAGTTTTTTGGCAGTTAAAGTCTAAATTGATTAATCAAACTTGATTTCATTATACACAAACACTATGATTAAAACTAATTATCTACTTCAAAACACAACAGATATTATAATCAATACACCCCTAAATGAGCCTAATTAACAATTTGGAACAGAAACACAAACTTTAAATATAAATAAGAAAACGAAAGAATTGAAACCTTGTTTCTACGTTGGAGTTCATGTTCATATCTTCGGATTGATTCCTTAATTTTTTCACCCTTGTCATGCAGCTTATGACCAAATGCTCCCATGTTCCTTTTAACCCTGGCAATTGTTTCCTTAATTTCAGAGTCCATTTTCAATTCAATATCTTGCTCTGGATTCTGTTGAACGAATACTCTACCACCACCCTTTAAGAAAGTCACTGGCGGGCGATCATCATTGCCAGACACTGAAGGGTCTCTTTCTCTTGATTCCGTTGCAACAGTAACTACCTCATCGAGTATATTTTGTATCATCTCATCAGTCCAAGAATCATGTCTATTAGCATCTGCAGTTGGAACATTGGTTGCAACACCATGCTGTGATCTACAAATACATGTGAACCAAACATATTATGTTAGAAACAATATAAATCGGTGCAATACTATTTGAAGGAGATCACGGGAACATATCATAACATCTAAACAGAGGTGGCTTTTCTTACTCGGATAAAGATAATGGCTTGTTTACTGCAAGGCCGCGGTCAGGAGAAGAGATGTTAGAGGCACCGTCTTTTTTATCACCATTAGAGATCATCTGTTGCACACTATCGACTGAATGAGTATTTGGGAATTGTTGAGGCTCTGGTGGTGGTGCTGGACTTGACAAAAGTAGACTCTTTGGCTCCGCTGGTGCTGATACTGGGACATTCACTGGTAACACCGCTGGTTTGATCTATTAGTTCTCACAGGCAAAAAAGTTCATTAGGCAAATATAAGAAACAGGGCAGACATACGTGAAAACATACTCTAATATTTATTTACGTAATCATCTCTCAGTGAACAAATGAAGTCAAAAATAGATATTAATGAATAGTAAGGATGCATAAACGGTGAATTTGATGCATGTATTTAAATTGGCACAATCAAACCCGCATTTCACAAAGGATACACTAACAAGAGATAGCAAATACCTACCATGTGCCATGTTTATATCTAAACTTAAACGGCAAACAAACAACAATGATCTACCACAGATATTGATCATTAGTTACTTAATTGTGGTCGTAACAAAATCCAACCCTGTACTTAGTAGCAGAGTGGAGATAATACGCGACGGGACATTTTAACCCTTATTTTGGGGGAGAAAATTATGCGGTTTATGAATTTACTTTACAGTTCCGTACATCTACAGAAACAGATCAACATGATAGCACTTGCGAACCTCTGCTGAAACAAATTTCATAGCTCAACATGGCTATACTAACAGCAAGCCCAACATATTCATAGTAAAACTTCCTTCATACAAACATTAAACATAATATAGTAGTCATCCGTAACAAAACAGACACGAGATAATGTCTGGATCTGCCTACATTATTTGTAGTCCTACTAACCACATACTCAATTGTTACACTTTTCGCCAAATCCTGATTAGGTGCATAATCATATAATCAACATCAAATTTGTTGCATGTAATTCAACACTAGTTATCTAATGTAATCATCATCAATATCACCCCTAATGTACAATTTAGGCAATACACAAAATATCAAACAAAAATACAAAATCACATTAACATAATCATAAAAATAAACAACCTTATTTCGACGTTCAAGTTCATCTTCATATTTTCGCAAAGACACCTTAAGCTTTTCACCTCCATCACGCAGCTTAAGACCAAAGCTTTCCAAACTTATTTTAATCCTGGAAATGGCTTCCTTGATTTCAATATCAATTTTCATTTCCATTTCTTTCACTTTCTTGAGCAATGTGACAGGTAATGGTGGTGGTGGTGGGGTTTTTCTTTTGGTTCCGATGAAGTAGTTTTCTAGTTGTTGTTGGTGTTCTTGTTTGATCTCCATGCTTCAAAGTGTGTTGTGTCAAGTTCTGTTTTTTTTTTGGTTTTTAATAGAGGGAGGGAGGTGGGGACAGGGGTGGTTTGTTTTAGGAAATTGGACAGTGTTGTATTGGTCTGTGATAAAGTAATTTCGATCAAATTAGGGTAAAAGCCATATATTAGCAACGTACTTTCACAAATTTTCAAATCTAGGTAACAAACTTTTTTTATTACTAATCTAGTCATTGAAACCGGCTAATTTGCGACAATATAGTAAATATTGTCACCGGCTACCTGCTGAATATGGAAAATGACTCACACGTCATTTTTAACCGTTAGTGGCATATGTTTTCATCGTTAGTCCTTTATACTAACGACCGTTAGTCCTTTAACGGAAATTCGAAATTATAAGGTTTTTTATTTTTTATTATTTTTTTATTTTTTATTTTTATTTTTATTTTTTTCTCGTTTTCATCCATTTTTCTTCCGCTTTCTTCCGTTTTTATTACGTTTTGGTCCGTTTTTCTTTCGTTTTCGTCCGTTTTTATTATGTTTTAGTCCGTTTTTCTTCAGTTTTCGTCCGTTTTTTTTACGTTTTCGTCCGTTTTTCTTACGTTTTCGTCCGCTTTTATCCATTTTCGATCGATTTTACACGTTTTCGTCCACACTTACACGTTTTCGTCTGTTTTTCTTACGTTTTTCTTCCGTATTCGTCCGTTTTTCTTACGTTTTCGTCCGTTTTTCTTACGTTTTCGTCTGTTTTTCTTCCATCTTCGTCCGTTTTTCTTACGTTTTCATCCGTTTTTACACGTTTTCGTACTTATTCATCCGCTTTTCCGCAGTAAATAACTTAAAATTTGGATTTCTTACTTATTCATCCGCTTTCATCCGTTTTTACACGTTTTCTTCCATTTTTGCACGTTTTCATCCGTTTTTCACGTTTTCGTCTGTTTTGCACGTTTTCGTTCATTTTTAAACGTTTTCGTCTGTTTTTCTCACGTATTGCATTTTCAGGTTAAAATCTCGCGAGTCTTGATGTAAAACATCATTCCAGACAACTTTCGTGTGTTTACACTTTTGATGATTTGAAAAAGAAAATGGTCAAAATCATGATTTAAAATCGATACTGAAACATTTTTAAAAAATGTCAAGTTTTCTTTTAGTATACTTACCTAGTCACAAAAAATATATATATATACGAGAATGAATAGTAGAAGTGAGTAGTAAAATGTATAAAATCGGACAATAACGGATAAAAGCGGACGAAAACGTAATAAAAACGGAAGAAAAACGTAATAAAAACGGACGAAAACGGATAAAAACGGACGAAAACGTGTAAGTGCGGACGAAAACGTGTAAAATCGGTCGAAAATGGATAAAAGCGGACGAAAAAGTAAGAAAAACGGACGAAAACGTAAGAAAAACGGACGAAAATGGAAGAAAAACGGACGAAAACGTAAGAAAAACGGACGAAAACCGAAGAAAAACGGACGAAAACGGACGAAAATGGAAGAAAAACGGACGAAAACGTAAGAAAAATGGACTAAAGCGTAATAAAAACGGGCGAAAGCGGATGAAAAACGGATGAAAACGAAAAAAACTTTCTAATTTCGAATTTCGGTTAAAGGACTAACGGTCGTTAGTATAAGGACTAACGATGCAAATTTATGTGAGGAACACAAGGGTATTTTAGTCAGTTAACTAAATCAGCAGGTCATATTTACTATATCATCGCAAATTAGCCGGTTTCAATGACTATATTAGTAATAAAATAAGTTTGTTACCTAGATTTAAAAATTTGTGAAAGTACGTTGCTAATATATGGCTTTTACCCTTGTAAATAAGCAGTGTGTCTGATTATTTGTTAATGGATTTGATGTTGTAGTTGTATTATGTATTCCAATGTTTTTTTCTTTGAACTCGGATGTTATGGACCATTAAACAAAGCTGCATCGTTATTTTTTTCATTAATCTATATTTTTGACTGTTATTACTTGTATTAACCTATTGATTGGTTTGTACTGTGTGTTTTATTAATTGTATTTTGTGGAAGCAAACTTTGTCATGTTGCTTGGGTTCTTGGCTATGAGTACCTGTATACATGAGTTGGATTCTAGAAATGCAGTTTTTTTTTTTTAATTTTTTGGATTATGGTTTTAACAATAGATTGGTAGCTAGCTTGCTTAGGTTGCACCATGTGGTAAAATGGTTGTATATTTTAGTGGATGAGTGAATTAAATTGTGAATTAATTGTATGCGTTGAATAGTGTTTTTTTTGTTTTTTTGCGCTTAGCATACTTGTGCTTTATGTTTTATCACTTGTATTTTACTTAAAATTTAAATAAAAAAATCTTCAAAAATAAATATGAGAAAAGATGCTTTATAAGTAGTATAGATTTACTTGCTACACTTATAAGACTCGAATTAATGGCCACTGAGAAAGTGAGACTTATCAATTAGATAATGTTAATCATAAGAAGATGAATAAATTACTCATTCTATTCATATTAACATCATTTACATATAACAGTTTTGTTGTAGTGTAAAATAGTTTTTCTTATTTTTTTGTCCTCACTTTTTAGGAGGCCTATTTTCGGTTACGGCACATGGCCTCACAAATTGACGGGACGGCCCTGGTCTCATAGTCTGTGTGTCATACTTTGAATGACCAGTATGTTGTTATGGGGCATGATGCTGAAGGATAATTGCCTAATGGGGACTAATCCATGACTGTTGGTCATTCAGAAGCTGACACTTAGGCTGTAAGATCCTTTTTAACATGTGCCCCTGAAGTAGACAAACCCTATCATGAATGGTATTCCATTTTTCGTGGAAGCTTCTAGACATTTACATAGGTAGTGATGGCAAAAATGAAACAAAAAAGAAAGGGAAATGATTAATAGACCTAATATATGGACCTAATAAGAGACCTAATGCTTAAATAACTTGTATATCTTATTAGGTCCATCTATCAAGGTTCAAAAAGAAAAGAAAAAGAATCTTAATTTGGTTTTATGGAACTACCTTATTGTTCAACAGATTAAACACGCCAACTACCCATCTTTTTAGAGCTCGATTTAATGAGAAATAATGTTTGTGGATTTAATGAGAAATAATGTTTGTGTTTTAGCTCAAGGCTTAAGAAGGCCTCGATTTCTTATAATCTGGACTTCATAGACTGGTCACTTATTATTAGTTCAAGTTGAGTTGGAAAGTCTCAAAAGTACTCCGTAATAGTTATTCGAGAAGGTAATGCATGTTTTATTGTGGGTATCTTTAGTCTTAACATATATTGACCCTATTGATTTCACTAGACCGACCCTTTTGGTACGTAATGTTTCATCTCATCAAATATTGAATCATTTCGCTTTAAAAATATTATTATCTTTAGTCTTAAAAAATCACATTTATTTATTTATTATTATTATTATTATTATTATTATTATTATTATTATTATTATTATTATTTGATTTTCTAATCAGTTCATTGGCAAAAATGCATTTTCAGGTGTTTAGCCTTTAGACCAATAATAAGATAGTTGTCTCAGTTACAAAATCATATATTCATCAATTAAGAGCAGGCCTAAAGGTGGTCCTTTGTCACCCGTGGAGCACTCCACTACGGGTGTGCCATCCACCGCGTGTGGTGGTATCATCCTTACCGTGGTTCGGTGGTGCAGACAACCTTACGAAAAACATTATTTTTTTTTGTTTGCCAGTGTGTGGGGTATATTGTGAGATATGTTTGTATTAAGTTATATCCTTATGAATTCGGTTAGGTGGTTCTTACTACTAATGTTCGGTGGTGGGTTAAATGTTTGTCGCTACGGTGAAAATGGTTAGAAATGACCAATACTCTCATCTTAAAAAAGAAGAAAAAACTGAAGGAAAAATAAATATTCTTCCGTTGAATTATCCACGGTTTAAAGTAACATAAAGACAGGTGTGTGAAAAACAGTGAGACAATCCAGACCTTAAAGACATATATGGCCACCCACGTGAAGCAAAAATCGACTTAATAATAGTAGAAAATAAAATTTGACAAATAGAGTTGAAATGACCACCAAATATTCATGGATGCATCCAAAAACTACGGTTCTTAAATGCACAAATAACTCATCCCATTGCCAGGTGTAGGGAAACCTACAAACTTATACAAAAGGACAAACAAACAGTAAAAGAGCAAAACACTGTAAACTGTAAATTACGGGGTGTTTGTTTCGGCTTATATAACATAAGCTATAATTTTGTGGCTTATTTTGACACTTACGAACTTATATAACATTGTCAATATTATATAAGTACATAAATGTCAAAATAAGCTACAAAATTATAACTTATGTTATATAAGCCGAACACATATAAGCCATAAGTCGGCTATATAATCCGAAACAAACACCCCCTACATAAAGTCAAGCTTATGTACATTCTACTCGAATATAAAAACGAGTTTTTGCATCACCATGACGACAGTGATGATGTATTTCAAAGTTCAAACTAGATAAATAATCTCATGGCGACGATTTTTTTAAAGGATTATTATTTCACCTAAAAATTATATCATCATGTAGACGTTTTTTTTTTTCTTTCTTTTTTTTTAATTATTATTATTAATCTTACAAAAGTTTAGCTAATTACGAGACCAAAATTTGATTGGTTTTGGTCTCCTAGTTAAGTAATTGTCGATTTCTTCTAATTCTTACTTATAGCATCCGCAATACAAATATGTCGATTTCTACTATTCTTACTATTGCGGAGGTAAAACTCATTCAATGCTTTAATGGATGTCAATCGAATACGCGTAACTTCATAGGGGACCCTTTTAAGTCTCAATTACTCATAGAAATTAAATTCGACTAGACATTTCCGGATCTATTATCTCGTGCTTTATAATTTTTGAGCAAATAATTATAAGAAGCGAGCTGAGGTGTCATGGCTATTTAAGATGATCCAACCGAAAATTTAAGTGAGTGACAAACGCCATAGTTTTAAAAGAAAAAGAAAAAGCTTCTTTTATTTGGACTACGATTTTAAAAAAAAAAAAAGAAAGAAAAAAAAAAAGAAAAAAAAAGGTTAAATCGAGACGAATAAGGGTACACGTTGTAATAGTTATAGAGTATTTTTGGTACTTTTAACAACTCTGCATCACCATGTATGTTATAGGTACGTTATGAGTGCATTCGACATGTGCATAATGAAAGTTATGGGTATTGTGTATAGCGTAAATCTGTTGTGACATATAGATAACCCGCCCTATAACATGCATTGCATAGCTTTTAAAAGAAATAATTGAGTATCCAGGATTGGCTTGTAGTAAGTGAATATAATATAAGAAAAATAATATTCGTGCCTACTAATTATGCCTAATAAGAGACCTAAAACTCTTATTGGTGACACGTGGCCTTTAATTAAATTCTGAAAAACCAATTTCTATTATTCCTCAATTACCCTTCTTTATTAATTAAAAAATCTCCTACTTCTTTAGAATTGCTTGTTCAAAAAAATAAAAAATTAAAAAAAAATACTTTTTTTGAACCGCTTCTCTAGGTCACCACAGTGGCGTTTTGTATTTGTTATTCTCGAAACCCTAATTCTAATTAGACGCATGCAGAATTGATATGCACTCTACTGCTAACAGGTTTTTTTTTACATGGTTGTATTTGGTATAAACTATAAAGTTTGATGTCGTAAAGGTTTTTCAAGATTTTATAAGTCTAGGAAATAGTTGAAGTTGAAAATGGAATTGTATCAATTTGAACTATAAGATGATGGCAGTATTAGATATGTTGGATTTTTTTTTATTATTTTTATTTATTTATTTATTTTTGCTTTATCACTTGTTCAATTGCTCAGTTAGTGTAAATTCATATTTGTACACCTGTGTAAATTTTGTTTGTGAAGTTACAGAACACCATTGTTAATTTATTATGTTTAGGATCACATCATGTTTTGTACAGGAAGAAATAAAGGCCACTTGTTTTTCATAAGATCGGAATTTCGATGTGCAACTTCCAAACTGAGCCTTTTTGCTTTTTATTGGAGGGTGTAAGATGTCATCTGCTAGCTAGATGATATAACATACATCTTGGAATAACAGAATCTACCAAGGCAGTTCTCATAGAACTTGATCAAATAGAAAGTCTTGAGGTGCCTTCCTCAGTGGCGGATCTAGGTATTTAAAACATGTGTGGCACAAACGAATTTTCCCCTCAAATTCTAACTAATACAAAGTATTGTAAATAAAAAGTGCAGTATTAGAAAAATATATACAAGCTAGTATAGTTACTTCGATCACCTGTGTAATTATAAATTTCCGGGTTGGGTTTTTTTTGCCCTCGGATAATGAGTATGGTATTTGTTTTTCCGTTTTTGCTTATCAATTTGGATTTATCAAGTTATAAACTAACGAAATCCCTAAGTGAATGTACAGTTCACTCTAAATGAATAAGACCCTAAATTCACAATCTAGAGGGAAAAAAATACAAAAAAGCTAAAATAAGTTGCAAACTATGTTGGAGAAGTGAAAAGTAAACAGTAAAAAAATATCATTATAGTAGCTGGGTTTGGTAAAATGGGTTTTGCTATAGTTAGTTGGCCTATGCCTAATAGAAAAAAACCCTTCAAATCTTTCTCCGAGTCTCCTTCGTCTTCTCCGACCTTTCAAATACCAGTCAACTGAATATATATGTGCTTTATCACAAAATGAAGAAAAAAATTAACTGCACATGGCAAATCCATAGGCATAGCTCCACCCTTGGCCTTCCCAACGTTTATTTGAACTCACTAAGCTTTGAAAGGGTTTTCTTGTCATCTCTTTATAAGTAGCGTTCTATTATTGTAAAGTAAATTAAAGTCACGTAAGACTTTTTAGGCGAAAGTTTTAGCTACTATAATTTAGGAAATTATACAAGAAGGGTAGATTACAAAAAAGAAATAAGAAGTTGGTTGAGCTTTTCAAATAAAACAAGTGGACCAATAAGAAGATTAGGCTTATTAAAACCAACCAAAATATGGTGTAGTAATATGGACAACATTATAAAACTGGAAGAAGTAATTGGTTTTAGCATTAGAATTTGACTTTTATAGATTGTTAATCTTAGAAACACTTGTACCTTGTTGATGTGATTATTCTATTCCTATATTAATTTATGAAATAGCCTCTAATATGTTCATAAGAGTCCTAGGTATGGTAACTCAAGTCACCAAAAAAATTTTGACACATCAGTTTTAACATTTCAATAAAAAAAAAAATAATAATAATAATAAAAAACCCTTATCATAACACCACCCAACACTAACTTTTGAGACCCACCTTTATTTAGAAACTTAAAAATTACAATTTAAACTTTTTAACTAATTTTTCTTTCATTATATCACCTGATAAATAATATTTCATTCATTAAATAAAAGTACAAATTACAAATACTAAAAAAAACATAAGGAAATTAAAAAAAATACAGAAATAAAAACATACGGAAATTTAAAAACATGCTGAAATTAAAAAAAAAACAATACGAATTACAAATATTTATTCATCTTGTTCTTGTTCTTGATGTTTTCACCAAATATGCTCCATGATGTTTCGTTAGAGACTAATATGCGTATTTTTATCACGTATTTCTCTTGCCTTTCAACGTTGGACATCACATCTCTCGATCCACCTTTGTTGCCTATGTGGTGTCGGATTCTCCCACAATTCGCTGTACTCACTTGTTGCAAACTTTTGATCTTTTTAAATCATGTTATGCAATATGATGCAAGAATACATGATTCTACTTATCCTAGTAAGTTGATATTGACGTGCTGGTTGTTGTATTATTCCCCAACGTCCTTGGAGAACAACAAAAGTATGTTCGACATCCTTTCGTGCACTTTTTTGTCGCCTTTTAAAATAACCATATTTATCGTCACTTGCGACCGTGAATGATTTGACTAAAGTTGCCCACTGTGGGTAAATTCCGTCAGCTAAGTAATATTCCTTTTCAAACTCAACTCCATTTACCTCATATGGAGCTATAGGGGCACTTGCGACCGTGAATGATTTGACTAAAGTTGCCCACTGTGGGTAAATTCCGTCAGCTAAGTAATATTCCTTTTCAAACTCAACTCCATTTACCTCATATGGAGCTATAGGGGCAACAAACTCAACTCCATTTACCTCATATGGAGCTATAGGGGCGACGTCATCAAGAATGTCGTCGAATAATGGAGAATAATCTAAAACATTAGCATCATTATTGCTCCCGCCACCCCAAAAAATGCATGCCAAATCCACAAATCGTGTGAAGCAACAGCTTCAAGCATTATAGTTGGGTATTTTTTTTTATCACCCCTACCATATTGCCCCTGCCATTTCATCGGACAATTTCTCTAGTCCAATGCATACAGTCAATGCTACCAAATATCCCGGAAAACTATGAACATGCTCATGTCTCGCATAAAGATTTTGAATGCCGTTATAGTTTGTTTTTCTTAAAAACTCCGGCATGAACAAATCAATTATGCACTTACTAAAATTATCTAGACAATCACGTGCGGTGTACTCACCCATTTGCAAATATTCATCAAATCGGTTGTGGTGTCGTATGCTAATTGGCGTATGGCGGATGTGCTTTTCATAATAACACTCATACTCATTCGACCCGTACAATCGGGTACGATACTAAAGAATTTAAAATGCTTATCAATACGGATGAAAATGAAAGAAAAACGGACGAAAACGTAAAAAAAAATGGACTAAAGCGTAATAAAAACGGACGAAAGCGGATGAAAAACGGATGAAAACGAAAAAAACTTTCTAATTTCGAATTTCCGTTAAAGGACTAACGGTCGTTAGTATAAGGACTAACGATGCAAATTTATGTGAGGAACACAAGGGTATTTTAGTCAGTTAACTAAATCAGCAGGTCATATTTACTATATCGTCGCAAATTAGCCGGTTTCAATGACTATATTAGTAATAAAAAAAGTTTGTTACCTAGATTTGAAAATTTGTGAAAGTACGTTGCTAATATATTGCTTTTACCCATCAAATTATTTGTAACTTTTGTTACCTTTTCTAGATGCTTGCCAAAGTTAGGCTTAAGTCCTAACAAATTCATCAACAACTTAATGTGATAAATTACGGGGCGTTTGATTTGTTGTAAATCTGGTGTTATTGAATGTGATTGTAATTTGATTGCATTACGTAGGTTGTTTGGTTCGCAAAATGCAGAGAATTGTAATTCAAGTTACATTACTTAGACTGTTTGATTTGCGTTGTAATTGTAATTCAGTCATTATAATTACATCAAAGGAGGAAATTCAAATTACATAAAAAGTTGGATAGAAAATTTTGATTATAAATAATAATAATAATAATAATAATAATAATAATAATAATAATAATAATAATAATAATAATAATAATAATAATAATAATAATAATAATAATAATAATATTATTATTATTATTATTATTATTATTATTATTATTATTATTATTATTATTATTATTATTATTATTATTATTATTATTATTATTATTATTATTATTCTTTAATTTTTTTTAATCTTTTTGAATTACATTACTTTGAGATCCAACCAAACACATTGACATAATACATCAATTACAATTTCAACATATTACAATCTATTACAACTTTTTGAATTACAATTCATTCATATTACAATTCCTTTGACAGATTACAATTCCATTCAAAACATATTGAGAACCAAACGCCCCTTTAATGTAATAAAGAGATTGCGGATACCATAAAAACCATACGTTACAAAAACAATAGATAAAACATCTACACACAAACATTTTTCACAACTTGGTCGCATAAGCTACGGACTTCTCTTTATTTCTTTCCTAGGAAGCATCCGCGTCCCTTTAGGGTAGTGTAATGATTAGAACGCGTGGGTAATGAGGTCGACCGATCATCCGACCGAACTATTACACTCGATCTTATGATATGCATTTTATTAAATTTAAAGAGAACTCTTAACATAAAAGTTTGATACGTTGTGCATTTCTTTAAAAAAATAGCATTTTGACTAAATTTTACGTTACGCATAAAGAATCTATGTGGTTCACAACACACTGAAAACTCTCCCGATCCGCTCCAGATCAATGTATATACAATTAAGCATTAAAAATGGTTTTTGTGATTTTTTTAATCCAAAATACTAATCTTACTATTTATTAGTCATCACTTTCACATTAGCGCCAACTTTTCTTTCTCTATCTACAACCACCTTAGTGTAATAAGACAATCGCGGTTACCACAAAAAACATACCCATTTAAACACAGCTATATCCCACAAAAATCACTTAATAAAAAGAACCTCCACAGACAACAACCTCACACGACTTAGTCGTCTACACGACTGAGTCTTTGCAAAATACTCATGCTAGACGCATGCTCCATTAGAAGTGTAATAGGGGTGACCGCGGTCACGATGAGGGAGGACTCAGTCATGGTGTCCCTATTACGGATGGGAGGTGATTTGTACACCACTTTTTTTCTCCATCCACCACTAAATTATGCATAGCAGTGTTGTACTGTGTGCATTACTGGTGTAATTTAGTGGTGGATGGCAAAAAGAATTGGTGTACAAATCATCTCCCATTACGGATGGTCTTAAAGTGACGGTCAAAAATGAAGAAGACTAGGGGGTTGTAATTGGGGAGTTGATTTGCACACTTCAACTATTGATTGATCGACATACGTAAGTGTAAAAAATATCAAGCAAGATGTAAATATAATATAGTTGTTTAATGCATGAATTATGTGTATCAATCAAAAGCAAATGCGTACAAATCAATTTATTTCAAAAGCTTTTTTAGTATAAGTACTACTTTGCAATTTCTGTTTTAAAAGTTTTGTTACAAAAGAAAGTAACACGTATTTTTCGGTAAATTAGCACTATATCAAAAGGTCGGTTGGTGTGAAAATTATTTGAAACAAGGAAGTGATCTAATTAGGAGAACGAAAAATGTAGAAGTAAATAATAGACTTATCACTCTTTTAAATCAGCAACAATCATCCATGTTGATTTTGGATATTTAATTTGTTAAATAAGTTTGGGTTGGCCCATTAAGAACCACGCATTTCGGATTTCGGAAGAGTTAAAGCCCAAAATAATGCTAACTTAACTGCTCAATACCAATCTTAACCAAAGACATATCATGTCGAAAGGTCTTATACTTTTAAGGAAAACGAGGTGGGCGACGAACCGTCGCGTTGCGGCGGGGCATCGTTTCACGTCGTTCATCATTGCAAGAAAGTGAAGTGGGCCGGTGAAGAGAATGAATTTCATAATAATAATACTAATCATCTACATGAAATTAGTTAAGTGCAAATCACAACCGCACCGTGTAATGCATTAAAACACTTAAATGGAAGCAGATGCCACTATAGTAATGCGATTGACATAAGCTATATGTGTATCGGACAATACATTAGAAAAGAAGAGACTACCAAAGGAAGTTTTAGCGTCAAATTACCAGAATTTTCAAATTGTAATGACAAATTATAATTAAAATACATCAAATAATTAGCTATAAACTTAATCTACCAAGATTTCCCAATAGCCACTCACCCTCAGCATGAACATTACTTGCAGTGACTGTCAGTGCTTGAAGATCGGCACGAACATCGAAAAATCCCATCTCTTATAGTCGCGCGAGCTGGGCAGCATATTGTTTTTCTTCTGGAGGCACCCATACTTCAAAAAACAAAACAATTATGAAGTTAATGAGTCAATAAATGAGAAAGGCAAAATGTAGTGATATATGTTACCATGCGAATTGTTTGGAGTTGTAAACCCGCCAGTTCCCAGGCCGCAAAACATGTGCATGAGCATATCCAAATTCATGTTACCAGGAACATATCATGTTTGGGAAGTTTTCCATCTCATCTCATCACATAGACCTGCAAGCATAATTAGTTTTCCATTAGATAAATGCCTTAACAAAATGAGTTTGCTGTAGCATTTCTCTATTATAGGCTTTCAATCAGAAACTTAAGATGAAAACAGAATCAAACAACCCATCTTTCTGCTGTCCAAACAACATATAGAAAGTGTGTAAAATACGACATAAAAATGTGCAAACAGCCTTAAAAGTCTTTGAAAACTTGTAAAAATCAATGCGGAAAACGTATAGAATATGCAGTGGCAAATTTGACTGGAATTAGAAAACTGGCTCGACTGTGGTGGCTTAAAACCCGGCGGGTCACACTTGGTTTCAAATTTTTAAGAACCAATTGCCTTTGACACGTTATCTATGCTGGAACCGATTCAACAGGTTAAGACCCTTACAAAAAGGTTGCACATATAAGGTTTTATCCTTCAAACATATATTGTTTTGAAAAGTTAATAACGCTGAAAGTTAATCAGTTATGCATGCACTGTCTTTTTATTAAAAAAAAAATGGATACGTAGTAAATGAATGGAAAAAGGGACATACTTGTTGAAAGCTTTCTGAATTTGTCTATGATTTGCATCCTCTTCGACTCCATCAGATTATCAGTTGTTGCGGTGTTTGTAAAATTCAACTTTTTCAGGAAAAAAAGGTTAGACGATTTACCATAACAGAAACCCTATAGTTTAAAACCCGCAAAACTAAACACAATTAAACCTAAACCCATTCAGTGTAACGAAATCCTTGAAAAAAAAATAATAATAAAAAGAAAAGAAAAAAGAACACCAATTGAATATTAGAAATATTAAATCTTAAAACTACAATTAACTGCACACCTTACATGCCAATTGAAGGTGAAACTGTTGTCTGTGACTCATCTTCTCCATATCCATCCTGTCACACAACCTGAAAAACGCAACAAACAATTATTATTGAGACACATACTGAAAAACGCAGCAGCCTTTCTTTTTGGCAAAGAGAAAAAAAATAATACTAATTGCGATGATGATCTATGAATCAAGAGTCGAGGCTAGAGGTCGGTGCACATGAATCTGGAAAACTGAATGACGGTTTGGTATGAGATAAAGAGTATTGTATACTTATCTGCGAAAAAGGATTTGGACGGGTTAGTGTTAATGGGCCAGACGACCCAGGCAGCATGACCAAAATTTGGGCTAAAAAATGAAGAGGGAGCCGAAACGACAACGAAGGCGTCGTTTACTGTCGCCATATTACTATATATATAATGACGAGAAGACCTGAAATATATTACTAAATCCATGTTCAAATATGTGTGGTATGATGTTGTTAGTTTGTGAAAAAAAAAAGTCTTTCGGTCACCGTTAACACGATGATGTCACAGGTTTAAGCATAAATTTAAACACTTCTTTAGGCCTCCCAATCACTTTTTTTACTTTTAATTAGTCAAATCTACATTCGCTAAAGTTTGATTTTTATTATTATTATTATTTTTTGAACTTCATTAAGGGCCCGTTTGGTTTGTAGATGGGTGATTTGGATTTAAATTTTAATTGTATTAAAAGTTGTTTGTTTTGCATATTAAGATATAAGATGGGGTTGAGATTTATATTTATTTTAATATTAAGAGAGAGAGAGAGAGAGAGAGAGAGAGAGAGAGAGAGAGAAAGAAAAGAAGAAAAAGAGAAAAAAAATCGAGAGAGTTGAATGGTACGAATTTTGTGGATAAAGAAAACTAAAAAAAAATAGAAAAAGAGGGAGAGAGTTGAATAGTATACTTTGTCAGAAAAGTAAGGTAACTGGCCATTAATTGAGTATCCCCTCAAACGTGTGGTTCATTCCTATTTTTAAACCCCGTATAATGCAACCAAACAACATTTTTTTTTTATTTTTTTTTATTTTTTACTTTAAGTACCGACCCCAAGGACAAAAGGCCCCAACCAAACTACACCTAAAGTTTGATTCAATCTTTATAACAAACAGAAGAATCAAGTATTTATACAATTCATGCATTTTTTTCTTTTCTTTTCAAGCATCATTCCTTTTCTCCGCAATTTCATTCTCTATTGCGTTTTCATTTTGTACGATTCAGCCATACCAAACATGCCCTTATAGAATATAGTGATTCATTATAAGAAATGACCCACTACACCAAAAAACTGCCTCTTTCATTCCTTGAGAGTCTCCTACTTTTTCTTCATTTCATCTTGTAATGGAATAACAATTACGTAAAAGTCCATCATTAACTAACCATATTGAATGAACTTTCTATCATCAATGGGGTATTTTAATATTTTTCTTATGGATTCTATTTCGTCCTATCATACTAACCAAACATGATTAATAACGGTAATGAATCATTGCATTGCATAATTCGGTCTATTACGTCATTTTATTTCATTCTTTGACATTTCATTATGTCCTACCATACGAACCTTTAGTTGATTATTGTTTTATGAATTTTCGTATTTTTTAAAAGCGAAAATACGAATCTCACAATACATAAATTATAATACTCCATCCGTCCCAAATTATATGTCCACTTTCATATATTACAAAGTTTAAGAAAAGTGGGACCCTTACAATATTAACCAATAAAAATCCATTCTCACCCACTTAGAAGCATTGTGATTGGTTAAAATTGAAAGTGGACATTAATTTTGGAAAAACAAAAAGTAAGAAAGTGGACTTATATTTTGGGACGGAGGGAGTAACTAAAAAGGATTATATTACACTGTTTTCTTATACATGACTTCAATACACAACTATTTATTTGAAAACCGTTTTATGATACCACTAGTCTATATAGAATATGCAGTGGCAAATTTGACTGGAATTAGAAAACTGGCTCGACTGTGGTGGCTTAAAACCCGGCGGGTCACATTTGGTTTCAAATTTTTAAGAACCAATTGCCTTTGACACGTTATCTATGCTGGAACCGATTCAACAGGTTAAGACCCTTACAGAAAAAAGGCTGCACATATAGGGTTTTATCCTTCAAACATATATTGTTTTGAAAAGTTAATAACGCTGAAAGTTAATCAGTTATGCATGCACTGTCTTTTTATTAAAAAAAAAGTGGATACGTAGTAAATGAATGGAAAAAGGGACATACTTGTTGAAAGCTTTCTGAATTTGTCTATGATTTGCATCCTCTTCGACTCCATCAGATTATCAGTTGTTGCGGCGTTTGTAAAATTCAACTTTTTCAGGAAAAAAAGGTTAGACGATTTACCATAACAGAAACCCTATAGTTTAAAACCCGCAAAACTAAACACAATTAAACCTAAACCCATTCAGTGTAACGAAATCCTTGAAAAAAAAATAATAATAAAAAGAAAAGAAAAAAGAACACCAATTGAATATTAGAAATATTAAATCTTAAAACTACAATTAACTGCACACCTTACATGCCAATTGAAGGTGAAACTGTTGTCTGTGACTCATCTTCTCCATATCCATCCTGTCACACAACCTGAAAAACGCAACAAACAATTATTATTGAGACACATACTGAAAAACGCAGCAGCCTTTCTTTTTGGCAAAGAGAAAAAAAATAATACTAATTGCGATGATGATCTATGAATCAAGAGTCGAGGCTAGAGGTCGGTGCACATGAATCTGGAAAACTGAATGACGGTTTGGTATGAGATAAAGAGTATTGTATACTTATCTGCGAAAAAGGATTTGGACGGGTTAGTGTTAATGGGCCAGACGACCCAGGCAGCATGACCAAAATTTGGGCTAAAAAATGAAGAGGGAGCCGAAACGACAACGAAGGCGTCGTTTACTGTCGCCATATTACTATATATATAATGACGAGAAGACCTGAAATATATTACTAAATCCATGTTCAAATATGTGTGGTATGATGTTGTTAGTTTGTGAAAAAAAAAAGTCTTTCGGTCACCGTTAACACGATGATGTCACAGGTTTAAGCATAAATTTAAACACTTCTTTAGGCCTCCCAATCACTTTTTTTACTTTTAATTAGTCAAATCTACATTCGCTAAAGTTTGATTTTTATTATTATTATTATTTTTTGAACTTCATTAAGGGCCCGTTTGGTTTGTAGATGGGTGATTTGGATTTAAATTTTAATTGTATTAAAAGTTGTTTGTTTTGCATATTAAGATATAAGATGGGGTNGAGGGAGTAACTAAAAAGGATTATATTACACTGTTTTCTTATACATGACTTCAATACACAACTATTTATTTGAAAACCGTTTTATGATACCACTAGTCTGCAAGCTCTTAGAACAATATCTACATTTTAATTTATTTTATCTTAATTTAAATTTTACATATAAGAAGTGTTGTCTAAGCTTATATGATGACTTATGAGCTTATTAGGTTATATAACTCAAATAAGCCCAAATCAAATGTTTGGCGAAGTTTATATTAATATGCTTATGAGCTTATATAATGTTATAAGAGGGTTTTGATAAACATCAAAAGTGTGACTTTTTAAAAGAAGATTGGGCTTATATAACATGTTCTATTACAAATTAGCATTTTACCTTTAAATTATACATAATCGAAGGTTGATATTTTCCTGACACATGTCCCTTTTGGTCATCTACAAGCATAAAATAAACCAAATACATAAGTTTATTAGCTTATTAAACATAAGCTAATCCAACACTAATCATAGGCTTATGAGCTTATATGGAGTATAAGCCATAAGCTGTTTATATACTCCGAACACCCCCATAAAAACAATTTTAAGAGAAACTGAAAAATTACAAATATGACCCTTGCCGTCCACTGGTGATTACACAAGCTGTCCAAAAAAATTGCTATAAACGTCCCTGAGGTTACATAAATAATCCCTAAAAGTTACCTCACTTAACAAAAATCATCCTTATGTGAAAAGTTAAATAAACAATCACTATCATTACCTTCATTTACGAAAACCAACCCTAAATTCAAATTTTAATCATATTTTTCTTTCGTTTTATAAATTTACATAAATACTTTCAACTTTGCGTTCAAAATTTAATCATATTCTTCTTTCATTTTAATAAGTTTTACATAAATACTTTTAATTTTGCATATTTTTAGTTAATTAATTTTTAGTATAACTAAGTTAACAAGCTTTATTTATTTTTTTTAAAGTAACTTTTTAAGTATTTGCCAAATAATTAAATATTATTAGTTTAATACTTAGGTTTTATTTGTATATGTTTAAAACAAGGTAAAAGATAAAATGAAAAGACAGATATTCGTGAAAATGTGTAAAAATACTTGAAAGAATAAAATTTCTCCAAAAATCTAAAACTTTACCGAAAAATAAAGAATGTTGGTGCATAAAAAAGTTGTAAATGAAGCTTTTGTAGTTTTGAGTTTTTATATGTTTCGCTAATGCACAAAAAATAAAATTTTAGTGCACAAAATTTTCAGCTTGTTATATTTTGATTCATAATAAAATTTAATACATATGTTAAAAAGATTTTGAATGCAAAAACGAATTTTTGCGCACAAAATAATTTAACGCACAAACGATTTTTTGCATCAAATCTGCTATCTTGTTTAGTTTTTTTGGAATTTTTAAAGATCTTCTTTACTCATGGGGTTAATACACACAAATGTTACAAAAGTTTCACAAAAATTTGCTTTTAGTTACCATAGTTTTTTTTGGTTCAAAGAGGTTACTCATGTTTGCGTGACCGGTTAATTAGGTTACTCCATATATTACAACTTATGATAGCAGGTAAAAAGTTACTAAATGGTCCTTGTGGGTTGTCGGGTTTAACAGATTTAGTCATTAGATTTTTTTTCTCGAATCCTCTCCTGTGGGCGACTCGTAACGGGGTTTCCTTACGTTTTATATGTTTTTCTCGAATCCTCTCCTGTGAGTGATGGATCGAGTCATGAAACAAGAGCATAAGTGCGTTTATAAATTGATACGAGAATCAAATATCGATTTTTCCTCCCAATATCTTTGTTTTCCGACACCAAGCTAGGGAGGTGCCTTTAAACCCATCCCTAGTGTTTTTTACTCATCTCCATTTTCTATTCCCTCAAAAAAACAACATGACACAAAAACAATCCACCCATGTGAGTCACCTCGATACTTCGTCACCCATAACTCCATAAGTAACCATTGCCATCCTTCTTCAAGTGACAAAAATCATTCTAGGTCAAGCGCATGACATATACTCGGTTGGACTTTTTAACCAATCTATCACTTTCTCAAAAAAATAATGACCAAATGAAAACAAGAAATAGTAAGTCATATTTGTTAAGGGTTTTGTTAAACACCAAATATACAACAAGAACATAACACTAATATGCAAGTTGCCAAAACCTTATTTTCTTCTTTTAAACCCAAAGGCATCGTAAATCCACAAGTACTTGGAATAGTAGATTGATATTAAGTAAACCATAATTCTTTTGAAGTTGATAACTGATAAGCTCAATATTCAACAATAATATCAATTAATACATGTAGTAACACTTCTTTATTCTTATTCCATAATATATATTAGCATATTGGTTTCAACAAAATACAGAAGCCTCACATTATTTGCATCGAATGGCGTTAAGCAGAGTCGTATATTTACTTTACGTGTGAATTTTGATGTTTTGTCCGTTTGCATATGTTTTTACATGTTTTTGCGCGTAACGGGTTGTTGTAATTGGATCGAGTGGTTTAACAATCCTCATATCGCACTTTCTATTCCTACTTAATTACAATCCTCAAATTTAAGATTTTTAAATCATGAGTCTTTAACTTTACAAAGACTATGGTTAAGATTTTGTGTATAACTAATACATACACACCAACAATGTGTGAGTATATACACTATACGTATCAATAAAAAGATTGTCTCATACCAAAAACAAATATTTTCCGCGAAGTACTAAGTTTGAAAACATTATCCGCGAAGTACTAAGTTTGAAAACATCATCCGCGAAGTACTAATATCGGGTTCTATACATTATCCGCGAAGTACTAAGTTTTAAAACATTAATGACTTCCTAAGGACTAAATTCGTTATACCCGCCATGCCACAGGGACCAAAAATGTAAATTAAAGATAGTGGAAAACCGGTACACCCGGTATCCCACCCTGGGAGTAACCTAATTAACCGAACCCGTTTACATGAGTAACCTAATTAACCGGTCACACAAA
This sequence comes from Artemisia annua, assembly GCA_014162995.1. NCBI lineage: Eukaryota > Viridiplantae > Streptophyta > Magnoliopsida > Asterales > Asteraceae > Artemisia > Artemisia annua. The sequence goes on from LBNU01017805.1 coordinate 46,609, forward strand.
CATATATGAGTAACCTCTTTGAAAAAAAAAAAAAAAAAAAAAAAAAAAAAAACTATAGTAACTAAAAGCAAATTTTTGTGAAACTTTAGTAACATTTGTATGTATTAACCATTACTCATGTCATATCTTTACACAATTATCTCTAAAAGCCCACTGAACATTATTTAACAGAAATAAGCCAACTAATAAAGCTAAAATCAGTATTAAACATGCATGGTGGTGATTATTTTTAAATAACACGCACATAATTGAGTGCACCATTATACTTTCATACTGATTTCGATTTTGGTTTTAGGGTCTATAATTGAATAAAAAAACATATGCATGATCATAAAAGAATGATTAAAACATGTCATTAGTAAAAGGGATATATCAACTATACGTAAAATCAGAAGAGTAGTATTACTATATTTGAGCTATTATTTCTTAGAGAAATAATAATTAATAATATCTAGGAAATCTTTATTAAATATTTATATAAGTTGATATGCCAAGCTCACGTACAACATTCCAGGAAAACATCCCCTCGAAGTCAACATAGAAGTTGACCTAAAACGCGGTTTCGGTTAAAGAAAGTGACTCTTTATGTTTGTTCTTTTGCGATAAAATAATATATGTGCCTTTCGGAAGAAAAAAAATACTAGTACTGTATTAATTAGGTCTGTTTCCAGACATGTAAATGTGATCAAAGTCTTGCCTCAAATTAATACTTTACGTGTTTTTCACTTTCCAAAAATAAATGCTTTGCATAAGTCTTGACTAGAAATAGCAGTAATTTGTCACCCATATGGCCATCTTATTCCAAATTTCTAATTGTATACTTTTTATTTAATTTATAATTCTTCCAATTTACATAGGTACAAAGCAAACGAGCAACAAGTTGCACCGCTAGCCCTTTTTGAATTGTAAAGCCAATTCTATACTTGTATACTTTAGTTATATGTTTCTGAATATTCAATTTATTTAAATATATAATTTGCGCATCTTGAAACTCAACGAATCATGAAATGATGGGCAATAATCTATTTTATGTACATTATGTTTTGATTGTTATTTTAAGTGATTTATTCCTTAATGAAATGATTAGATTTCAATTCTTTTGTAATTATGTGCCTACCGACACTTATGAAATTCCTATTCATTGTTACATGCATATAAAACAATCATAATTTATCTTCACATGGAATATACTAAACGATCCTGTGATGAATATATATTATACTTTTGATTGATTTAAATTAAATTCAACTAAGGTCATGCTCTAAAGTATGAATCCAACTCTAAGTCTAAACTAAAAAAACTATAAGAACAATATTCTCCAATCATCCGACATGAATCAATCAAGATTATGTATGTTTTGTCACTATCTTTACAAAGATACAGCCAGCTTTGCAACAGCCAATTAAGCAACTAAAAAACACAAACACTTGCATAATTCCACTATATAAAGTAATAATCACCTCCAAGCATACACACTCACACTAAAGCTTGTCATATTCTTTTATCTACCATCTCAAAACAAACTGTCATGGCTTTTCTACAAGAAAAGTTTCTCATTTCCTTTCTAGTTATCTTTAGCAGTTTATTGTTATCCGTTTCATCTCGTGGTCCGGTATATACGCCACCAACTGTGGAGCGACTAACTGACCGTTTCCCTCGGGTTCCATTTACCCAAGGGATGTCTACATTATATGGAGCATCAAATATTGTTATGAAAAGCAATGGATCATATGCTGATATTAGTTTAGACAAAACTACAGGTAAATAATAGAACACTATAAAAATCATAATTAAGTAATGAAACTATACAAGTCGTATGTGTGTGTGTATGGTAATTATGTTTTTAATTCTTAGCGTGTTTTCCCGTTCAGGGTCTGGATTAATTTCGAAGAACAGATACTACCATGGATTCTTTAGTGCCGCGATAAAGCTTCCAGCCGGTTTTACTTCAGGAGTTGTACTTGCTTTCTATGTAAGTCCTATTCTTTTTAACTTGCAAACATGTGCTTAGCTCGATCAAAGGCTTAGAAGGTAAATGTTAATCAGAAACGCGACGTTCTGAATCAGTTACCTGCTAACATAGTTAGTTTTTTAATTGATCCTGATTGGTATTTGGTAACCTTCTACAATTATCTCTAGTTCTTAATTGGACACAACATATGCGAGTGTTTTCTCAAGGTTCATTGAGTGATATATCATAATATTATTGCTTTCTAACATGATTGCATCAATTAATTTTGTGCATGAATGCATGTGCAGATGTCTAATGCAGATTTATTTCCACGTAATCATGATGAGGTCGACTTCGAGTTGCTTGGCTATTCGAAAAGAAGACAATGGGTTCTACTATTACACAGGTTTTGTGGGAGGATTTCCAAGATCGAATGATCATAACAACAACATGCCAATCATCATATAAAATAAGAATCGATATAAGTGAAACAAGGAAGATTGGGTGAACCCATAATCTGATATTATTGATAATGAAAGGGTTACAATATTTGTTACAGAATCCTAATCTATATATACTAAATGAATCGATACTTATGAAGAAGAGGAATACCGATTCACAAAGTAAGCGTTGCAATGTTTTCTAAACGTTGCAACCCTAAAATAAATAACTGTTTATACGACACAGCCCAATACATATTCTGGTTTACAGACTTTATAAAAACATAAAATAAACATATACTAATAGGTCCTCTAACTTAACAAACTAACTATAATCTAACTGCCATTGTTTCTGTTGTCTGGTGTGTTGAATTGCAGCAACCCAAACAGAAAATATGCAGCCTTAATTTCGATACAAAGATTAATGGATTATGTTTTCCAACATCTACAAACAAATATGTACGGAAATGGAAGTGTGCACACCGGAAGAGAAGAGAAAGTTTACCTCTGGTTTGATCCCACACAAGACTTTCATCAATACACCATCCTTTGGAACAACCATCACATTGTGTAAGTTTTCTTATATCTAAACCTTGTTAATGCACCCAACTTGACTACACTCAACTGTGCTTTTCTGATGAACTTTAACATAATCTTTTTCAGGTTTCTAGTAGACAATATACCTGTAAGAGAGGTGATTCACAATCAAGCGATTTCATCTGTGTACCCATCAAAGCCAATGTCCCTATACACAACCATATGGGACGCTTCAGAGTGGGCAACGAATGGAGGAAAGTACCCTGTGAACTATAAGTATGCGCCATTTGTAGCATCCTTGGGAGAACTAGAAATTGTTGGCTGTTCAATGCAGAGATCAAACTCGTCAACAGGTGTTGGATGTGTAAAGAATGCATCAGTTTCGAGCTTGGATCCTGTAGATGGTGAAGAGTATGCAAAGCTATCGAAACAACAGATGGATGGTTTGAATTGGGTAAGGAGTAAACATATGTATTATTCGTATTGTAAAGATACTGCAAGGTATAAAGTGATGCCAGCAGAGTGCAATGCTCAGTAATTCTTTTGTAAACATAGTAGGTTACATTTTTTTAATTCAAAGATTGAGGGTCATTGTTGGCACCTGTGGAACAATTTCAAGATAGAGTCAACCATTGTATTCTTTTATTTATACAAATTAACAAGCAAAATTCATTTATAATTTACAGATAGAATCCGCTAAGTTCCTTTGTGTTCCTTTTCAGTTTTACTGATTACTGAATTGTTACAACCACATTGAACATCTCCTTTAATTAATCTACAGTCTCGACCAGCACTGGCAATGACCATTACAGTATATTTTAATTTACATCCTTTTGGCAAGTTTCAACTCGTGTAGATGCAAATACTCTACTATACTGCCTTGTCCAACGAGCTGAAGTGCGTCAGTCGCTTCAAGTCTTCAAGTTTTGGGGTAATTGGCGCATATAGGAGTTTTTTGTACTCATTTTGTTAAATGCTTGATATGACAACATTTGACTGTGAGCTTTAGTTAGAAATCAAATTTTGACCTTTACATATTTGCACATACCAATATATATAAGAATTAACATGAGATATAAATCATATAATGTCATAATCTTATACATTATTTACAAATTACAACCAACAAGACATAATTACGAGAGTAAACATGCTACATACGTTGTCTTTCTCGATTAACTGACTATCATTGAGGTTGAGATTTTCGTGAATTTAATATATATGTGTACCAAGGCATCTAATTAACAAATCAAATTAGTTGGTCATAAATTTACGATCATATACGCCTTTATCATAATAGATTATCCTGTTTAATAGAGAAATTATCAATCTACTAAACAAACGTCCAATCAATCTAGCTAGAAAATAGGTTAGAGATATTAACGTGCTATATGTATCGGCCTATTATGAACCTGGTGTGTGCACGCATACGCTCTTTTCATCTTCAATTCTAAGCCCAATATTATAGGAGAGTTGTTCGAAAAAGTGATATGTTTCTTATATATCTTCACGCTTATAATCGCTATAAATGTATACACATTTTAACGGACTCATAGTTTAACAAAAAGATCACAATTTTAAGAAATGTATAGAAAAGTATGTGAATAAATGATATATGTGTTGTAGTGTATCTAAAGTGGCTTAAGCTAATAACCAAGATAGTTATTTAGGAGTTCATCCAAACGTTTCAGCCCCTTTTGCTTGCTGTAACATTAGACATTAAGACGTAAATATTAGTTACTTCGTAAACGTTTATATCTCGGATCCGGTCTTGTAAATATAGCCTAGCGCTAGCACGAACAATAAATATTGTTTGATCAATATAAAAGAGTAAAATAATGCTTTAGATAAACCCTAACCAAGATGAGCATGTTTTTTCACAACCATGAATATCCCTTAAATCCAATAATTTGGTTATATTCTTAGCCCAATTAATTTACTTACTTAATTCTTGCAACTTGTTAATTAGTTTATTTTTATAATAATTGATTAATTCTCAAGTATCTTTTCTGATTTTTATCATGTTTAATTAGTTGATGTTAATGATTTATTCCTACTCAACATGATTTAAACATGAAATTTTCATTACATTGATACAACTCAATACTTAACCAGGTTGTCTCCAAATCCTTTAATCAAAACCAATCATAATGCAAATCGAAATTATGTGCATCTTATATGGATAGTCAAGTATCTTTTTAGATATAAATTTTATATTCAAGTTTTTTTCTCAGATTTTTAACGATCTTGTGAAAATAATCAATCACTGTCTTGATAACATTTAGCTAATTACCTTTTTCGCTTACAAAGTTCGGGTAAGGGATGTTGCATCATGAGCCATTAACTAGCCAATAACTTGTGATATATATGATTCAACAAATAAATTGAAATGCTAGTTAGAAAGCACGATTATATTCAAGTAACTTAGAAAGCACGATTATATTCAATATCAATATAATGTGACATGTCGCATTATATTTTCGATACAGGATGAAACCACACATGCACTAATTCTCACAAATTTGTTGTAAAACTGACCTCGGAAGTTATTAACTAGCAGTCAGGATCAAACTTAATATCCAACATATATACATTGGAAAGCATTTCTTCAAATATTGATTCCACATAGATCAATGAAGGATCATATATGTATTGATTTGTCACTATCTTTACAAAGATACATCCAGCTTTGCAACAGTGAAGCAAATTATTACAAACACTTGCACTAACATTCTATGCAGTATGCACTATATGTCTATATATATACCTAATTCAACTTTCCAAAAATGCACACACTAATTCTCATTCTTTTCTTCTATATGCAATTCTAGTTAAAAAGGTTCCATGGCTTTTCTCCAAGAAAGGTTTCTCCTTTTGTGTCTTGCTATCTTTAGTAGTTTGCTTTTATCAGTTTCGTCTAGAGGCGCAGTTTATCGACCACCAACTGTTGAGCGATTAACAGACCGTTTCCCTCGTATTCCTTTCACCAAAGGGATGTCTACATTATTTGGAGCATCAAATATTCATATGAAAAGCAATGGCTCATATGCTGATATCATTTTAGACAAAACCTCAGGTAATTAAAAGTAGATAATTAATAGTTTCTAATCGAAGTAGTACTGCTCACCATAACCAATCAATGAACCTAAATAGCTTAACTGGGTGTGCATATATACATGTTTGTTTTCTTGATTCTTATAGCGTGTTTTTTCATCTAGGGTCCGGATTGATTTCCAAGAATAGATACTACCACGGATTCTTTAGTGCTGCTATAAAGCTCCCAGCTGGTTTCACCTCAGGGGTGGTGCTAGCATTCTATGTAAGTTCTGTTTTATTTTCTTAACTTGCATATGTCCATTAAGTTGAAAACTATACACTTAAACTAATACTTCTCTCAAGAAGGTTTTGTCCCGTTACATCTAGAATAAGCAATGTTGTTACCAGTTCAATCCTTATGAGACATTTTCTTAAACAGAATTGGAAAACCCTCATTAATTAACACACTCCTAGTATTCACGAGTTATGTTTCCATTCTAGCTTCTTGGCTTGTGAACTATCAGTAACTCAGTAAGACATTAAAACGTTTTTGAGGAAAATAACAACCTCGCATGAATGTTTTTTCAAGTCCTTAATTGGCAGCAATTAACTGTGTCATATATGCTTGTCAGATGTCTAATGCAGATGCATTTCCACATAACCATGATGAGATTGACTTTGAATTGCTTGGCTACGCAAAAAGAAGACAATGGGTTCTTCAAACAAATATGTACGGAAATGGAAGTGTGCATACCGGAAGAGAAGAAAAAGTTTACCTCTGGTTTGATCCCACCCAAGATTTTCATCAATACACCATTCTTTGGAACAACCACCACATTGTGTAAGTTCTCTTAAACACCTTGTTGATCCACCACCAGGGCGGAGCCAGAACTTTTTGGTCGAGGGGGCACACTTTGATAAATTTCAGAAACTACAGTATAAATTGGTACTTGGGGTGGGGGGAGGAATTATGAAAAAAGCCAAATATTTTCGAAAATTTACACTACAATTTTTTTGCAAGGGGGGCACCTGCCCCTTGTGGCCCCCTTTATCTCCGCCCATGTGCAACACCACTTGACCAAACCCCATCTTTGTTTTTGATGAAATTTGTTGTGCTCCATTCAGGTTTCTAGTAGACAACATACCTATACGAGAAGTACTCCACAATCAAGCAGTTTCATCTGTGTACCCATCAAAGCCAATGTCCCTATACACGACCATATGGGATGCTTCAGAGTGGGCAACAAGTGGAGGAAAGTACCCTGTGAACTATAAGTATGCGCCATTTGTGGCATCTTTGCGTGAACTGAAAGTTCAAGGACGCTGTCTGATACAAAAAACAAGCTCGCCGACAGGTGCTGGATGTCTAAAGAATGCAACGGTTTCTAGCCAGGATCCTGTCAATGGACAAGAGTATGCAAAACTATCGAAACAACAGATGGATGGATTGAATTGGGTTAGGAGGAAACATATGTATTACTCGTATTGTAAAGATACTGCTAGATATAAAGTGATGCCAGCAGAGTGTAATGCCTATTAATTCTTTGTAATTACATGGAAATTAAGTTTCATTTTTTTCTTCAGTCAAAGATTGAGGTATGCAAAGAAATAAAAGCTCGGACCATTTGTGTTAATTTGTCATATTGAGGTGCAATTTCTTAGATTCTATGTCAGGTAACGAGTATACTGATGGCGATCTGGCCTGTCATCAACTGATCAACTGTGGTGGCTGACATGGGTAATTTTATTGGGCATGTATGGGAAGTAGATTCCTTTTGTTTCTCTATCAAATATTGAGAGTGCAAATAAACCAATGCAATAGTCATCTTGTCGAACAGTATCATTTTCAGGGAACTGCCATGGAGACATTAGAGAATATGTTTTGCCGTAATACTGTTTTGTAAATGAAGTTTTAATTATATGGATAAATAGCGTTGTGCTGGTACCATCACTTGTTAATCTAAACTACAAACATGTCAAAGTTATTTTTGATTAATGTGATCCAGTATGGTGTTTATACATCTGGTGTTACAGATTTACAGGCTAAGTTTGGATAGTTTTGAAGTGACATCTAGTTGTAACTAAAGCAAGTGTCGAGAACATTGGTGAACTAAGATCGACACATCATATGGAAGTCATTTTCTATATATGTATTGTTAACATGCTAAATGGTATAGAGTATGGAGTACATGTTTACGGTATTCAGTTGAGTCCATAATCCATATGCATAGCAGAAAAATCTTTGCTTACGGGTGTAAAACAATGGACAATTTGCAATTACCGATCTTTCATCCATGACTTCCATGAAAAGAAATGTAGGTGGTCACACATAACTGAAATGCCAGATAAACGAAACGAAAAAACATACAGAGAATATATTACACATCTTGTTGGCCTTGCTTTCTTGGTGTCTGCGTGACTCTCAACATGCAAGTGAAGTATTTGTTTTGATCTTTGTGTTCAAACAATAACTTGGATCATTTGGAATTACTGACCGATTTGCTTTTACCTAAAGCCTGCAAAGAAAGACATGCTCGTTATAGACATCAAGGTCCTATCTTACAATATTTTATTTCTTCTAGCACCTTTGATAGTTTTTTCAAAAGAATTGCGGCTAAAAAAGTGCACTATATTACACATCTTGTTGGGGCTTTGCCCATAAAAAATGTCCTTTGCAAGAAACCCACTTTTTAGCCCAAACATTGATTGCCCTTGTGGCTTGTACTCTAAATCCACCCAACGATCAGCCCAAAGAGGCGAAAATGACATAACTATTAGTATTTGATAGGGTTTGTGTAATGTTCGGTATTCAATGATAAATACGACACATTATTAACTAACAATAACAAATAACTACGTCCAACAAAAAGTAATGAAAGAAAAACCATTTACCAATGTCCATTTGAGATGTTTGTTCATGTATTATTTCTCCAAAACAAGAGGAAAACCGCACACCAGTGTATATATTATGAACCAACAATAAAATAAGCGTTAACTATACTTAGATTTATTTATTTATTTTTATAATTATTATTATTTTTTATAAGTAATCATTCATAAAGACATAAAGTTGTTAACCACAAGTGTTTTAGTGGTGTACAAAACATACTTATCTTAACGACAAATAAAAAAGAAAATATTTTTCCTTAAAACTCAAAAAAACTTAAAATTGAGTAGTGTGTTATGCTCAAAATATCATTAAATCTTAATGTGTTAATCGTAATAGTTTAAAATGCAAATTTTTGTTTAATATCCTACAAAAAACATACAATTGACTTATATTTAAAATTGTCAAATTTTGCTTGACTTATGTTGCTGGAATCATACACGACTAAAAAAAGTTGCTTTCATTTTTGATTTTAGTAAACTAGCTATAATACATGTGCACGCACAGGGTTTTTAAAATTTTGTTTTGATTATGTATTATTATCGATTAAAAAATGAACCACTTAACATGCTTCAAATGGTTTTACTTAGTGGACTAAAAATAAAAAATCATATGTATATATGTTATAATCTGTCTATTATTATAGGATAATGCTTTTGGATTAAAAATTATATTTTATTATTCCAGCAAAATCACATGATGATACTTGACTTGCATGAGATTTTAATGATATATGCTTTTAGTTTTGCAAACCCGTGCTATCAATTTACGATGTGTTTTGTAAACGTGGTATTTCTTTTACTAATATTTTCCTTAAAATTTGTAGCATATTAGATAGCTTTGAATTTTGATTCATTTCATTGATTATGAATACCCATTATACCATGTTTACTAATGTACCTTTTTGTTTGGAAATTTGTATTTTCATTAGTTTGTGCTATTTACTTCTCATGTTTGATCCTAAAATTACCAAATTAACATAGATGCTTACACTATAGCTTCTTTATTACATATATAGAAACAAAAAAAGATGTAATGGGTATAACTCAAATTTAATCTTACGTTTATGTATAATGTGTAAGAATAATTTTTCTCTAAGCCCGAATTATATAAGGAAATTATTATTACTTGTATAAGTAAATTATAAATGCATGAAAAAATGACAAAGAGTACATTCGCAAGTCTTTTAGGATTTTTTGAATCCTTACCGACCTTTCACTCTAGTGCAACTTTCTTCACAATTGCCCTAAATCATTAAGGTAAAAGACACACATTTTTTAGACCGCTGGTTGACACCCATAGTGTTATCAATGACAACAAACACCTGTTAAGTTTCTTTAACTCATTCAAAGACAAATTACACTCCGTAAAGAATTCCTACCATAAAATTCCCCATATAGGCACTAAAACACATCTTTGGTACATTAAAATATATTCATGTATTATCTAAGTCAGCAACTCAACTTAATTATACATTCATACCTTGAGCAGGCGTAGAAAATCCTTCCACGACAATCATGTGTTGATACTTAATCCTCTTCTAAATTGCATTACACTTTAGTGTGTGCGATAAGATCATAAAACTACAAAAACCACTAACATGTTGCATTATAGTGAGGATAACAACAAAGTTAGTCATAACATCAAATAAGAAAACTTAAGATTAGAACTAAAGGGGTGTTTGGTTATGCTTATTGAAAGTGCTTATTGGCTTATTCAATTACCATAACACAATAAGTTTATGATAAAGCTATGAGCTTTTTTGAGAAGCTTAGTAAAAACCCCTGAACTCACAACTAATTCTATCATAGCTTAGTGTGTTTATAGTAAAAACACAAATATTAAGTGTAGAAGTTTTCAATAAAACATAAATAAAAAAAATAATAAAAAAATTATTAAAAGTTGGTGTGTATAACAAAAAAAGTTAAACCATAAAAAAGGTTATTAAAAACTATCAGCTAGATAAAGCATAAGCCACAGTTCTGTTGAGGTCTCTTTCAGATTTTATTCAGAAGCAAAAAAAGGTTTAAACACATATCATAAGTATAGACACATCCATGATTAACAACTCAATAACATTATCGCAGTATAGTAACGTAATAACCTGATTAAAAAATATATATTCTTGCTAAATAATTCTCATGTACATACTTTTAATTCCTTTACAACTGCCAACTATTACGTTTTTTTATTTTATTTATGAAACATCACGTCAATGAATAAAGTTAGGTTATCACCTACTTAGTTTTTCTCTTTTTGATTTAGGAGGTGATTGTAATCAAAGGATTGTGATGCGTGCATTTTTTTATAACTTAAGGAAAACACCTTCTATATTAAACAATGACTATCTAACCCAATATTTTTTTTTTAATTTTTTTAATTTATTTTATTTAGCTTTGTATAACGTTTTTAACTGACAGACATGTTGAGGTTGAGGTTGATGTTGTTGTTTAACTTTAACTATTGATATCATGTTGTACAAAATGTGAGAGTTTAGTATCACATAATGAGCGTTGATGAAGTTAAAATATGCTCCGTAATGTTTTAAAATGTTTTAATGGATATCTATATATAAATTTTAAATAACAATGAGTCGTTGTTATAAGTAGATTCGCGTATACTTATTTTCATATCACAGTAACTCGTGCTTACCATTTGATATTTATATTCCCGTTACTAATAATTTAGCCGTATTTCAAACCCATGTACGCATAAAATAAACTTTTAAATAGTTACATGAGTCCTTATTTAAAAAATATTCTAATGGATGAAAGTCTAAAATTAACATTAGTTTAAAAAATATTTAACGTATATTAAAACTAATTCGCATATTTACCAAATTTTATAATTTTAATAGATGAAAGTCTAAAACTAATACTAATACTCATGTTATTTTAAACAAAGTTAATATTATAAAGTATAAAGGGTATAAAGTGTAAGGGGTTATTTGTATTTTTCTAAAGTTATTAAAAACATGGAAACTTTTAATTTTACACTTAGCTCCATATATTTTATGTAAAATTCAACCACTAAAGTTTTATTAATTACTTCATCTTTTTTTAAGTTTTTGTTTTCATAAATTTGACACCTATATTTTTATGTATTTTTTTTCTTAACCAAATTTCTCCACCAAATTTATTAAGTTTGACCAAAATTAATTTAATTTTGACTTTCTATTGGCCAATTATATTGCTCGATTTCGCCTACGTGGCAAAATTGAGCTCTCCTATTGGTCTAATTTATTTTTCAATGAGAAGGGTTTTGTAAAAACACTCCGAAATGATGTAATTCTTTTATTATATAAAAGATGTTTTGAAAAAATTTCATTTATATACTTGAAAATATACCTAATTACGTCAATATCCTTGTAAAATTGCAAATTATGTCTATATCCTTTAGAAACTAAAAAAAATACTCGTAATTGTCCTAAATAACAATTTAATCTATTTTGATAATTTATTTGTTATCTAAATACTAATGAAATAGATGAATTACTTTTCTACCCTTATACCCTAATTAGCAAATCTTCATCACACTTGAATTGGCACTCTTTATGACTCAAGCTGATCGTTTTATGTATTATATTTCATTGGGTTTGTTTATTACAAGGTTTCAATTACTCACGCGTTGCGATGGATTAAAACAATTTTGTACCATAAAAACATAAATTGTAACAATTGATATGCATGTTAAGTCTTCTTTAGTGGTAAGTTTAATTTATATAAATGAATAGTTAAAAGTTAAAAGGGTGTAAAAGTATAAGATTAAAAGTTTAATTCATCACACGATAAAGTGTGCATTGAAAATTAACATGTTTTTATTTCTTTCGCGTTTGATACTTTTAGTTTTCTTGCACTTGAGGCAGTGAAGTTCCTCAACAGAGTCCAACGAATTACGCATAGTAATGTTATGACAGCTAGATCCACAGATGTAGTTTTCAAAAAAATAAGTTTTGCAATCCAAAAGGGCTAGCGGCGCAACTTGTTGCACGTTTGGCTTCCACCTCTACGTAATTCTAAAAGTTAATTCTTAATAAAACATCTATTTTATTGTTAAATTAAAAAAAAAGGTAATTAATAAAAATTTGTTTGTAAATTAATCTTAAGGAAAGATTTACTCTCTATATCGTTATACTGAAGTTTTTGTCCATTACATAAAACTTGATTATTTATTTATTTATTTATTTATTTGTTATTTTTCTTTGATGACTTGCTGGGCACTAAAAACTAATGTTTTAAAACTCGCTTCGATTTAGCCGATTCAACCGGTTGAATCAGGAATCAATGATGTTATTGGGCCATTACTACCCGGTCTTATGAGGATTTGAAACACGAATTGAACCGCCGGGTTTCACTCAACCCGGGTCAAAGCGGATCACTAGAACCGGCCGGGTTTCACTTTTGTTTGAAAAAAATGAAACGAATTTTTTTTAATCCTTTTGTAGATGCCATTGATGAATCATAAAGTCTACTATTTCCTTAAACTTAAACATGTTTTATTATTTTGCTTATCAAGAGTAAAACTTATAGCATTTTTATATTCGAGATGGAGCTAATATGCAAAAGAAGTTCATAGTATATCTGAGAAATAAAGTCATGTACTCAAAGAGTTAATCATCAATCGAGTTATTCTGGAATATGTTTTCAAATGAGATCTTGATGGAAAATTACAAAAACTAAATTATTATACAAAGAAAGAAACATTTGTATGACATGTTTAAACTTTTATATCCGATTATTAATAGGATAACTATGAATATTAAATTTTTCTTTACGTTGTGAAAACCGGTTTGACCCGATGGTTGAACCGGTTGAAACACCAACCTGGTAACCCG
>LBNU01017805.1:60533-75390 GCA_014162995.1 Artemisia annua
TTTTATACATTTTAAATTGTTTTTTAGTTAAATTATCATTTGTTACAGCATTTTCCAATTAAACTTTGATTATACGCTATATGCATACACGTTCCACGAAACATTTAACCAAAATGTCGCAACTATAATTATCTGTCGCTAAAAATTCTTTTGTTGTGCGTGGATGATCATCTATTATATATCAAGACAACTACTAGTTACTTACTATGTAAATATTACATTGAATAAACCAAAACCATGTGTAGATTATGAACCAACAATATAATAAGCGTCAACTAGACTCGAATAAATTTGATAAGTAATCATTCAAATAGTTTTTGTTAAAGATAACTGCTGTGAGTGGTTATCATAATATATTTGTGAAGACACAACTTAGATATTTATCATATAGTTATTATATTGTCCAAATTATATATTCTTGTCAGATAATTAGAATCGTTGTCAACTCAGATGCAACATTTCGATATTGTGGTTGTTTTCTATTTTCTAATCACTAGACGAACATCAGTAAGACAGCTAGTAGTGGGTGTGAATCCTCATACCAAAAGAGGGTCTCACGCGCCACTCCTACTACTCACATACGTCCTCACGCGTGAACAGTGGCGAAGCTAGAAAATTTTTAGTGGGGTGTCGGGATCTAAAATTTTTTATTGCTTAATGTATAAAAAAATTTTCACAATTAAAATGGGGGGTCGAAACCGAATATACCGAAATTTTTCTACACGAAAACTATATACCCCGTACATCGCAAAAAAAATTTCGGGGGGTCGGGCGCCCCTCCCCGCCCCTATGTAGCTGCGCCCCTGCGCGTGAAGAAGAAAAAAAATGAGATAGAGACGAGCTGCCTCCCTTCTACCCTTCTATTAGTTGAGCATCATTAGTATAATATTATTAACTTCTTGGTTCACGTGAAAAATGTGCGTCCTCCCTTCCAAATGTAACCGAGCATTGTATAAAAAGAGAAAAAAAAATTGCACTATCCCATTTTAATACCTATAAATACCCCTAAACTCTAACAATTTAAACACATCTTCTCATAATCTTACTCAATATATACACAAGTCAAACAAAATATCTATCATTCTTCATTATCCAAATGAATTCGAAAACGTTCATGTTCACCGACTCATCGTAAGAAGAATAAGTTGTTAGTCGGGGCTTGAATTTTCTTAGATGAGCGTTGTTGTTTATTTAAGAATTGACGACGAGCAAATCGACCAACGAGAAACATTGTACCACGAGATCGTTATGGTGCTCATGATCGTCTAGTCGCAGCTTGTTTTAGTGCGAACCCAGATGCATATACATTCCGGAAGAGGTTCCAAACGAGTCGTCGCCTTTTCACAAGGATAGTTGAAGAAGTAACTATTCATTATTCATACTTTCGTGATAATATTGTGTACCTGTACCGGAAGAGAAGACATTTCCCCATTGATGAAGTGCACTGCCACAATTCGTCAATGGGCATACGACACCATTCTTAATGTCCTACATGAATATCTGCAAATGGGTGAGATTTATGGGTCACACATAATCTAATAGAACACAAATACAATACACACCAAAAAAGGAAATACTCAACTGCGTGGGTTGGTCACCACGGCGTTAAGGTCGACGAAGCCAACCACGATTTAATCTTGGTGCCGTGAGGGTCGCGTTATGGGATGGCACCACCAGTACCAACCAGAGTACCGCGTGCTCTAATGAACCAACAATTTCACTCTCTATTTGAGTAATCTGTAAAGGGGGTAAATTCAGGGACGAAGGGAAAGAAAGTGTCCGGTTCAGATAATACCGTCTTCAGTTTGATTAGTGCAAGAGTAAAAAGGTAATTTACTTTTTTGTTTAGCATTTGTATGATAGCTAATCTAGGGGTGAAAACGAGCCGAGCCGAGCCCGAGCCTGCCAGAGCTCGAGCTCGGCTCGTTTACATATATAAAGCTCGAGCTCGTTTCGAGCCTTATATTTTGAGCTCGAGCTCGGCTCGTGAAATTTTCACAAGCTCGAGCTCGGGCTCGAGCTCGACTAATTTATATTAAGTTTTAAAGAAAACAAAGTTCAAACAGAGCTCGGCTCGTTAATTAAATAAGGCTCGAGCTCGTTTACTACTTTTAAGCTCGTTTATATGTATAGACAATATATATGCATATATATTTCTAGGGCTCGTTTAGGCTCGCGAGCCTACTCGAGCTTTTTGTATAGAGCTCGGGCTCGAGCTCGATTATTAAATGAGCTCAAACTTAGGCTCGAGTTCGGGCTCGAGCTCGTTTAGGCTCGGCTCATTCGAGCTTTTTACCGATCCGATCCCGAGCTTTTCACGAGCGGCTCGGCTCATTTCCACCCCTTATAGCTAAAATGTCAAAATAGAATAAATTGTTATTTTGGATATATATGAGTACTTTTAAGTATTGAAAGGATATTGATGTACTTTGCATTTCTACAAGGATATTGATGTAATAGTATGAAGTTTTTCAAAGATGAAATTATGTCATCTTTTTATACGTTATTTTATACATTTTAAATTGTTTTTTAGTTAAATTATCATTTGTTACAGCATTTTCCAATTAAACTTTGATTACACGCTATATGCATACACGTTCCACAAACATTTAACCAAAATGTCGCAACTATAATTATCTGTCGCTAAAAATTCTTTTGTTGTGCGTGGATGATCATCTATTATATATCAAGACAACTACTAGTTACTTACTATGTAAATATTACATTGAATAAACCAAAACCATGTGTAGATTATGAACCAACAATATAATAAGCGTCAACTAGACTCGAATAAATTTGATAAGTAATCATTCAAATAGTTTTTGTTAAAGATAACTGCTGTGAGTGGTTATCATAATATATTTGTGAAGACACAACTTAGATATTTATCATATAGTTATTATATTGTCCAAATTATATATTCTTGTCAGATAATTAGAATCGTTGTCAACTCAGATGCAACATTTCGATATTGTGGTTGTTTTCTATTTTCTAATCACTAGACGAACATCAGTAAGACAGCTAGTAGTGGGTGTGAATCCTCATACCAAAAGAGGGTCTCACGCGCCACTCCTACTACTCACATACGTCCTCACGCGTGAGGAAGAAAAAAATGAGATAGAGACGAGCTGCCTCCCTTCTATTAGTTGAGCATCATTAGTATAGTATTATTAACTTCTTGGTTCACGTGAAAAATGTGCGTCCTCCCTTCCAAATGTAACCGAGCATTGTATAAAAAGAGAAAAAAAATTGCACCATCCCATTTTAATACCTATAAATACCCCTAAACTCTAACAATTTAAACACATCTTCTCATAATCTTACTCAATATATACACAAGTCAAACAAAATATCTATCATTCTTCATTATCTAAATGAATTCGAAAACGTTCATGTTCACCGACTCATCGTAAGAAGAATAAGTTGTTAGTCGAGGCTTGAATTTTCTTAGATGAGCGTTGTTGTTTATTTAAGAATTGACGACGAGCAAATCGACCAACGAGAAACATTGTACCACGAGATCGTTATGGTGCTCATGATCGTCTAGTCGCAGCTTGTTTTAGTGCGAACCCAGATGCATATACATTCCGGAAGAGGTTCCAAACGAGTCGTCGCCTTTTCACAAGGATAGTTGAAGAAGTAACTATTCATTATTCATATTTTCGTGATAATATTGATTGTGTACCTGTACCGGAAGAGAAGGCATTTCCCCATTGATGAAGTGCACCGCCACAATTCGTCAATGGGCATACGACACCATTCTTAATGTCCTACATGAATATCTGCAAATGGGTGAGACCGTCTATTTCTTGATCATTTTTGTAATTCTGTTATGCAAATTTTTGGAGCAAAGTATTTGCGAAAACCTACTATCACTGATGTTGAGAAGCTTTATTGGTTTCACGAAGAAACGCATGGGTTTCCGAGAATGTTAGGAAGCCTTGATTGTGCAAATTGGCTGTGGTTTGGTTATCCGAACGCATATAAAGCGCAATATTGTAGACGTGATTATGGTCCAAATCCATTCATTCGCTAAAAGCTGCTACGTCACAAAACTTATGGATATGCCATGCTTTCTTTGGTGTTTATGGGGTGAACAACGACATCAACGTTATACAACAATCCTTTTATTTAACGATCTCAAATCCGGAAAAGCACGAGAGATTTCGTTTGCGGCTGACGGTGTAACTTACAAATGGGGATATTATCTTGTTGACGGGATATATCCGGAATGGGTGACACTCGTTAAGTCGATTCCAGAACTAGCCGACAATGACCACAAGCGAATAAGGTATAAGCAAATGCATGAAGTGGAAAAGAAAGATGTGAAACAAGTGTTTGGTGTTCTGAAGAAAAAATGGGTTATATTAGCAAATCNCGTCCTCCCTTCCAAATGTAACCGAGCATTGTATAAAAAGAGAAAAAAAAATTGCACTATCCCATTTTAATACCTATAAATACCCCTAAACTCTAACAATTTAAACACATCTTCTCATAATCTTACTCAATATATACACAAGTCAAACAAAATATCTATCATTCTTCATTATCCAAATGAATTCGAAAACGTTCATGTTCACCGACTCATCGTAAGAAGAATAAGTTGTTAGTCGGGGCTTGAATTTTCTTAGATGAGCGTTGTTGTTTATTTAAGAATTGACGACGAGCAAATCGACCAACGAGAAACATTGTACCACGAGATCGTTATGGTGCTCATGATCGTCTAGTCGCAGCTTGTTTTAGTGCGAACCCAGATGCATATACATTCCGGAAGAGGTTCCAAACGAGTCGTCGCCTTTTCACAAGGATAGTTGAAGAAGTAACTATTCATTATTCATACTTTCGTGATAATATTGTGTACCTGTACCGGAAGAGAAGACATTTCCCCATTGATGAAGTGCACTGCCACAATTCGTCAATGGGCATACGACACCATTCTTAATGTCCTACATGAATATCTGCAAATGGGTGAGATCGTCTATTTCTTGATCATTTTTGTAATTCTGTTATGCAAATTTTTGGAGCAAAGTATTTGCGAAAACCTACTATCACTGATGTTGAGAAGCTTTATTGGTTTCACGAAGAAACGCATGGGTTTCCGAGAATGTTAGGAAGCCTTGATTGTGCAAATTGGCTGTGGTTTGGTTATCCGAACGCATATAAAGCGCAATATTGTAGACGTGATTATGGTCCAAATCCATTCATTCGCTAAAAGCTGCTACGTCACAAAACTTATGGATATGCCATGCTTTCTTTGGTGTTTATGGGGTGAACAACGACATCAACGTTATACAACAATCCCTTTATTTAACAATCTCAAATCCGGAAAAGCACGAGAGATTTCGTTTGCGGCTGACGGTGTAACTTACAAATGGGGATATTATCTTGTTGACGGGATATATCCGGAATGGGTGACACTCGTTAAGTCGATTCCAGAACTAGCCGACAATGACCACAAGCGAATAAGGTATAAGCAAATGCATGAAGTGGAAAAGAAAGATGTGAAACAAGTGTTTGGTGTTCTGAAGAAAAAATGGGTTATATTAGCAAATCTCGCATGACCGAAGAAAAAAGAAAGAATAAGAAGTATGATGTATACATACATCATTTTACATAATATGTTTCAAAAAGACAAAGAGAAAGCAATATCTCCCGATTGGTATATGGAAGAAGAACATCAACCGGGCAACCTCTTACGACATTAAGAGCAAGTGCTACAAGTTATGAGGCAAATCAAAGCGTTACAAGTGCATCAAAACCTTCGTGGCGATTTGGTTGAACTTGTAGAGTTACGCTTATTGATTACTGTTAATTAATATCATTAAATAATTTGCGGAATAAAATTAACCTAAACCCTAGCCACGGATCCATGCGTGTGTTACAATAAAAAATTAATCCAACTACAGTAATAGTTAGAACGTGCGTACCTTTTTCTTGCTCGACATGATTCATCTTCAGAATACCCGTACAAGGACGTTGTAGGTATCCACCCGTACTGATCACGTTTGGACTTGCAAGATTGTTCAATGTTTGTCACGTGTTTGTTCTTCGGGAACAAAAACGATCAACCTAGGGTTTAGAAACCCTTGGATCGATTACCTTGGTCGACTAAGGGTTTTGAAAAACCCTTTAGGTTTTGAGGCATCAACCAACGAACAACAAGGGGGAAAGGAGAGAGTTTTAGGGTTGTGTGTGTGAATTATGAGGAAGCTTAGAACCCTCTTTGTATATTGATCATAAATGAAAATTCTAGAACAACTTGTATTGCAATCCAAGTTAGACAAAAAGTCAAACTCCACCCTTTACGGGGAGTCGACTGTCCGTCGAAGGGTATGTGGCCTCTTTTACTACTTTAATTTTTACACTTATTTATTAATTAAATTAACTTAGTTAATTAATACTCTCGAACCCTTTAATATTTATTAACTGCGTAATAAATGCTTCATTTCATTTGTGATGCACCGATGTGACCCTTAGTACCTTAATTACTGGTTGTTATTTCTCGTATATATTATCTTTGCACATTATTCTTTCAGAACATCTGTTTCTTAATGTTGAATTTCAATTTTAAATGTAATGTTTTTAATATTTGAAGTCTATGTAATGTTTTTAATAAATAAAAGTTTTTAATTTCGTACGTTTATTTTTTTAATTTTTGAATAAAAAGTTTAATTAAAAAATTGGTTAAAAGGTGAGTGGGTGTGACCACTAGGGCCTGAAAAGACAAAGAGAAAGCAATATCTCCCGATTGGTATATGGAACCGGGCAACCTCTTACGGCATTAAGAGCAAGTGCTACAACTTATGAGGCAAATCAAAGCGTTACAAGTGCATCAAAACCTTCGTGGCGATTTGGTTGAACTTGTAAAGTTACGCTTATTGATTACTGTTAATTAATATTATTAAATAATTTGCGGAATAAAATTAACCTAAACCCTAGCCACGGATCCATGCGTGTGTTACAATAAAAAATTAATCCAACTACAGTAATAGTTAGAACGTGCGTACCTTTTTCTTGCTCGACATGATTCATCTTCAGAATACCCGTACAAGGACGTTATAGGTATCCACCCGTACTGATCACGTTTGGACTTGCAAGATTGTTCAATGTTTGTCACGTGTTTGTTCTTCGGGAACAAAAACGATCAACCTAGGGTTTACAAACCCTTGGATCGATTACCTTGGTCGACTAAGGGTTTTGAAAAACCCTTTAGGTTTTGGGGCATCAACCAACGAACAACAAGGGGGATAAAGGGGAGAGTTTTAGGGTTGTGTGTGTGAATTATGAGGAAGCTTAGAACCCTCATTGTATATTGATCATAAATGAAAATTCTAGAACAACTTAGATTGCAATCCAAGTTAGACAAAAAGTCAAACTCCACCCTTTACGGGGAGTCGACTGTCCGTCGAAGGGTATGTGGCCTCTTTTACTACTTTAATTTTTACACTTATTTATTAATTAAATTAACTTAGTTAATTAATACTCTCGACCCCTTTAATATTTATTAACTGCGTAATAAATGCTTCATTTCATTTGTGATGCACCGATGCGACCCTTAGTACCTTAATTACTGGTTGTTATTTCTCGTATATATTATCTTTGCACATTATTCCTTCAGAACATTTGTTTCTTAATGTTGAATTTCAATTTTAAATGTAATGTTTTTAATATTCGAAGTCTATGTAATGTTTTTAATAAATAAAAGTTTTTAATTTCGTATGTTTATGTTTTTAATTTTTGAATAAAAATTTTAATTAAAAAATTGGTTAAAAGGTGAGTGGGTGTGACCACTAGGGCCGAAAGGTAAGAGGGTGTGAGAGGGAAGTGAAAGGAGAGAAAAAGTTGAGATAAAGCTGGTGCGGAAAGTGAATAGGTGTGACCACTACCTTTAGTCCAAGAAGACAACATATCCATCTACAAGAAAACAGTAATTATCAAGCAATTTTGAATACTACCAAACTTTGTAGTATTAATAAGAAGGGTTTTGCTAACAATAATTTTAAAAATTGCGGTTATAAAAGAATTAATTGCAAGATATTATATAGGCATATCAAAATCAGGTGTTTATTATACCTCTATATTCTTTGAAATTGTATATATGTTTTTAAAAAATTGTTAACCAATCATAATTATTCATGATGACAAATTAATGCAATAAAATAATTTTGTTAACGGCAAATTTTTCGGTTGTCCTTTGTGAAACCTAAAAGAGAATAGAACATGCAACTTGTTGGCCATTTTTGTGTCGATAAGTTTCTGAATAGATTTGAAAATAAAATAGCCTAAGCATAATATAGTCGCTTGATACATACTTAGCAAAACTATTTTTGAGTTCTTGAAGATAAAGAGTCTTTAATTTAATGCTGATGCGATTCAACGTTTGAAGTACAAGTCCCAAAGAAGAAGTTTAATTCAGTGAGGCTTGAAATTACCTCATTGAACAATGTCTAATCTCTTCATAACCGAAAGATACAGGTCAAAGGCGGGAAAACTACAAAATGAAAAAGGGATTAAGCAAGTCTTCATATGATTCAACACATTTTCAGAGTGGGTAAAAAGGTTCAACAATTGTCAACATTGTCCCTAAAGATGAGTATATCTCTTACATAAAGTAGAAGCATTTAATGCACATCTTACCTAACCATTGAATGTTCAGCATGTGTAAAGTAGAAATCTTTGAAAACCCTAATTATCTGCTATAAAAGAGAACGCGTGTAGTAGAGTAAATGTTATCTCTTTCAATTAGTATGAAACACTTTCAAGAGCATTTACTTCTCAAATTGAACTTTTAGCGAGTAACTATAAGTTCACATTAAAAACACATCTTAGATTTGTGTTTAAGTTAGAGAGGAGATCACCTAAATTAGATTCAACTAAGATCGGCATTTCGTAAACAATCTTTGTGAAATTCTACCTTGCCATTTTGAAGTATATGGAGTATAAAACATATTTAAAATATTAAATCTTAAACAAACACATGATTTGAATGAAAATTCATTCCCTCATTCTCATTCCAAGATACCAAACGCGCCCTAAAACTATTTTAAATCATATAGAGAACATGGAAAGTGATTGTATTTTTAAAATTAGTTTTACAATCACTTTAAAGGGAACCACACAAGTATAGACAGTTAACCGAGCCACTTACAATCATTTTCATATACAAACAATTTCGTCTGATAAAATGAAATTAACTGTTTTAAACATTTTGTTATACTTGGCAAGATGGGTAAATGTATGAAATCGAAAGGTAAACGAACAAGGATCGTGGTCCACAAGGGTTACAAAAACAGGAAACAAGAAGGCATGTGAAAGCATGTGCGTTCCGTTCCCACCACCAAAAGAAAAACACCGTTTCAAATGTCAATCCATATGTGCACTCTAGTTGCCATTCAATCTCTTGGCAAGGTGGCTTTGTATCATATCATCATTCCATCCATAAGTACAACTATACAAGATAAAATACAACTCATTTTCACTTGTATTTTCATCCCATTTAATTTATTGATTTAATATATACATATATATTCTTGTTTTGATTAAAAGCCATGTTGTTTGGTCACATGAATGGTATAATTTGTTGACAAAGGATAAATATACCCATACATTCCATTAAAACGGAATAACCGATAAAAGTTGTCATCAAGATAAGTTAGGTTGGCTAATTGTGATGGTCCTGATGGAACCACAAATCGGAGATGTTGTGGTCTGCACATTCAAAACTAATAAGCCTTGAAACACCAATGCCCGTGAAACATGTTGTAAAAGAGACGACCACTCGAGTGGGAAGTAAGAGATAGAGGTTAAACGGGAGGTGAACGCAGGAGGCTATACTTAAGAGTAGGTAATATATTCATATACCGAACTCTAGTATTACCAAAATACCAAATACACCACAACTTGAAATAATATTAGATCCTATTATGAAAGGGTAAAATTTTTTACATCATCTTCACGTAAATTGCAGAATTTAAATTACATGATTAATGTCAATTGTTGAATGCTGTATCTTATTGAAATGTAATAATAAGTATCCATTTAAGTACATTTTTTTAAAGGGCGTTTTTATGCTTCTTAAATACAGTACTCTTTCCGTCCCAAAATAAGTGTCATGTTTTAATTTTTTAATTTTTTTTTCAATTTTAACTTTAAATATTTTTTTTTATGTTATATAATAGTTGAAAAAATCAAAAGACGGAATGAGTATTTGTTTGTCTCGTATCAATTTATGGTTGGTGAAATTTTTATTTAAGTTCCATGCACATGCACACGGAAAAGGAAATAAAGGTTGCTTTGATATGTCAGTCGAGAAAGATGAAGAAATACCACTTTTGGGGGAATTGGGACCATGCAACATTATTTTTTGATAAATTAGTATGTATGTAGTAGACTCCATTAAAGAGTTTGCTTTTCTTTTTATTTGTAATCGTCGGGAAAAAAAAAGTGTGTATAGCTGGATAAATTGGCTAAAAAACTCTACTGATGAGATGTAATTTTCTAGCTTTTTGCTAGTTTTTGATTATTTTTATTAATGGCACCCGTTACCAAAAAAAAAGAATAATAATAATAAAAAAAAATGTATGCATATGTACGCACATTATACATGGTTAACATTAGGATTAGTTTAGATGTATGCTATAGTTCTTGACTTAACTTTAGGTGGTCAAACGTCCAGGTTATATAATGGCCTAATGGGTGAAAAGGAGTTTGGTTTAAACCTGCACATTTCAGTAAGGCTAAAATTGTTTGGAGCGACTTAATTGACAAAATATGAGTGGCTTTTTTACGCATTGAAGGCCACCATCACGCGTGGTTGGCCACTACAACATAACCACGACCACACATGGTTGGCGTGTTTGTTATGTGGTTTGGTCAAGTTTTTCACCGAACAAATTAAGAACAAAGAGGGTGTTTGCTGCTTATGTGAGGGCTGAAACATGAGATTTATATTGTCAGCAAAATAGCTAAAGTTTATAAATGTAAAATAAAATATAAAACGTACAAATTAACTCAAAATATAAATACATAAAACGAACATTTTCCAAAGTGCTTATATTCTAAGAGCTTAATTATAAAAGTTTGAATTTTATAAAATAAGAGCTCACATAAACTTTCTCCAAGCTAAACTTGGAACTTGCAAGAACTTGTTCATTAGGCTTATGATTTGGCCAATAAGTTTCGTGCTAAACATGTCCATGATTTATCACATGCTTGACACGAGCTAGATTTTTAACAAATCATTAATGCATTAACAAATTGTTTAAACACATGCATAAAGTAATTCGTTTAGTTATGGGCTNTGAAGATAAGTTAGGTTGGCTAATTGTGATGGTCCTGATCGATGGAACCACAAATCGGAGATGTTGTTGGTCTGCACATTCAAACCTAATAAGCCTTGAAACACCAATGCCCGTGAAATATGTCGTAAAAGAGATGACCACTCAAGTGGGAAATAAGAGATAGAGGTTAAACGGGAGGTGAACGCAGGAGGCTATACTTAAGAGTAGGTAATATATACTTCATATACCGAACTCTAGTATTACCAAAATACCAAATACACCACAACTTGAAATAATATTAGATCCTTTTATGAAAGGGTAAATTTTTTTACATCATCTTCACGTAAATTGCAGAAGTTAAATTACATGATTAATGTCAATTGTTGAATGCTGTATCTTATTGAAATGTAATAAGTATCCATTTAAGTACATTTTTTTAAAGGGCATTTTTATGCTTCTTAAATACAGTACTCTTTCCGTCCTAAAATAAGTGTCATGTTTTAACTTTTTGATTTTTTTTTTTCAATTTTAACTTTAAATATTTTTGTTTATATTATATAATAATTGAAAAAATCAAAAGACGGAATGAGTATTTGTTTGTCTCGTATCAATTTATGGTTGGTGAAATTTTTATTTAAGTTCCATGCACATGCACACGGAAAAGGAAATAAAGGTTGCTTTGATATGTCAGTCGAGAAAGATGAAGAAATACCACTTTTGGGGGAATTGGGACCATGTAACATTATTTTTTGATAAATTAGTATGTATGTAGTAGACTCCATTAAAGAATTTGCTTTTCTTTTGATTTGTAATCGTCGGAAAAAAAAGTGTGTATAGCTAGATAAATTGGCTAAAAAACTCTACTGATGGGATGTATTTTCTAGCTTTTTGCTAGTTTTTGATTATTTTTATTAATGGCACCCGTTACCAAAAAAAAAAGTATGCATATGTACGCACATTATACATGGTTAACATTAGGATTAGTTTAGATGTATGCTATAGTTCTTGACTTAACTTTAGGTGGTCAAACGTCCAGGTTATATAATGGCCTAATGAGTGAAAAGGAGTTTGGTTTAAACCTGCACATTTCAGTAAGGCTAAAATTGTTTGGAGCGACTTAATTGACAAAATATGAGTGGCTTTTTTACGCATTGAAGGCCACCATCACGCATGGTTGGCCACTACAACATAACCACGACAACACATGGTTGGCGTGTTTGTTATGTGGTTTGGTCAAGTTTTTCACCGAACAAAAGAACAAAGAGGGTGTTTGCTGCTTATGTGAGGGCTGAAACATGAGATTTATATTGTCAGCAAAATAGCTAAAGTTTATAAATGTAAAATAAAATATAAAACGTACAAATTAACTCAAAATATAAATACATAAAACGAACATTTTCCAAAGTGCTTATATTCTAAGAGCTTAATTATAAAAGCTTGAATTTTACTACGTATAAAATAAGAGCTCACATAAACTTTCTCCAAGCTAAACTTGGAACTTGCAAGAACTTGTTCATTAGGCTTATGATTTGGCCAATAAGTTTCGTGCTAAACATGTCCATGATTTATCACATGCTTGACACGAGCTAGATTTTTAACAAATCATTAATGCATTAACAAATTGTTTAAACACATGCATAAAGTAATTCGTTTAGTTATCCCAATCACACAGCTTAGCTAGGTTGTAACTTGTGAATCTTTATATAAACTTAGACTATATCCAACTAATGTTAATCGTTTTTGTTGCGCCTAGCTTAATATACATTCTGCCGTTTAGAAAAAATAATAATAAATAAAAAAATAAAATCTCCAACTAATGTTAAGAAACGTACTCTATAGTTTGTGAACAGTTAGGGAAGGATAAGACAAGATGGTCCTACGTGTTAGTGTCTAGTTGGTCTATTTAGGTATAATTCATAAATCATTTATTTACCTCTCATCCAAACAGTTTTGATCAAGAATCACATTTTGTCTCCATGTGTTTCAATTATTATTTTAGTTTGGATACATTTTGTTTGTTAACTCCAAGTTGTTTCAACGTATGTGCAAGTCAAAATCAATGTGAGTTGCTAATTCACATGGAAACATGGGCTCTAGGGCACAACATGAGGTCTTCTTGTGGCCCTCTTGATTTGTACAACTCCTTCTACATTACATGCACGTATTCAAAATTAGGCATTTCATATGGCCATGCAAACCCTAGACTATGAACAGTCGCATTTCCTCTTTCAAAGATATGATGCATCTAGCCTTTATGGTGTCGGAATCAAGGTTCGACATCATGTTTCAGTTTTCTTGAGACAACAAACGTGGACCTTGAAACTGACGTTACGATAAGTCTTGATATGGATAATTGACATACGCCATTATCTCCACGACTCCACTTGACGCTGTTTATCTTAGCCGACCTCTTGAACGACAAAAAACAACACATGGCTAGAGGGATAGAGGGATTAAATTTTCTTTTTTAGGGCAATCAAATTTTATTTATAGCCTTAATAAGAAATTAGGCACGAAACAATTACATAAGAGATTGATCGAACGGACAGTTTCGGGTCTCAAAACCACTCAGTCTGATTGAAGGACCATTTCCCATGTCTACATCCAATTCAAGTGCTTTAACTTTAAAGAATTGAAGAATCAATACCTGAATATCAATTTTTGAAATGTTTTGGGCTCTGAGTCAGAACAAACTATATTATGAACATTTTTGTTTATATAGCTATAGTTTTTTCTTTATTTCCAATATGAACATTTCATGTGTCTTGATTTGCAGCATATGAAATTTATACACCAACAAGGCAACAATAGTAGTACGTGTTGTATGTTAGATAAATCATGGTGGTCACAATTTTATGTACGTAGTAATTTGTAAGATATATCATATCAACAAGAACATACAGTTAATGGTTCAACTAATACTTCATTCGTAAATAGCATTGCAAGTTTGCAACTTTTAATGTGGAATGCACACATTGAGGAGGACATGTAGTACTCCTCATTTGGTGAATGATGATTGAAGTATTGCTAGTTTACATGTAATAGTCAGAAAGATATAGAGAATAAGAATTGTTGGTATTTTCTCTTGTAGTCATTGATAGCTATGGTCTGTCATAGTATCTCTTGATTTACAGAATTAAGTATATATGTTCCTTGGAGGATTAATATCATTTTCACTATTTCACCCAAAATATCTTATTAATTGATATAAGAAACTAATCCCTAATTAGAGGCACTTTATTTTACAAACCCAAAAAGTGCCACATACCAAGGGATCAATCAGGACCGTTGGATCAAAAAAACAGTTTTTAATAATAAAAAACACGGAGGGACCATTTTTGACAATTCCCCAAACTTACCCCACCAACCCTACACATGACTTCTCACTTTCCACACATACACTATCAAAAACCCAACTTTCTCTCTCTAACTGCCATTAACAAACTGCAACAAAAACTCAAAATCAACCAATTTTAACCATTAAAATCACCAAAAAAACACAAAAAATTGAAGAATCGTCAATTGCGCAAGCAGATCCGAAAAAGAAAAAGGTTTAAAATGAACTTACTGAATTTCTA
>LBNU01017805.1:77471-93669 GCA_014162995.1 Artemisia annua
TATATATATATATATATATATATATATATATATATATATATATATATATATATATATATATATATATATATATATATATATATATATATATATATGGATTGTATTTGTGAAAAATGTTCATACCGGATTTGTAACGTTGCGGAACAAGTTAGGGTCATTGGATGTGAAGACTCACAATCGCTACGGGGGTAAATATTAGCGCAAATAATTACACGCTACTCTGATTTAGTATACACCAAAGTCTAGTCTTCATTTTTGGTCAATCGTTTGGTTGGTGACTTGTCAATTGCGATACATTTAATGAGTGATTAATATAGTGGTATATAAGTAGGGTAAATGTCAAAAATGACCGACATTTTTTATTTTTTTATTTTTTTTTTATTTTTTATTTTTTAGTGTAAACATTCTCATTTAAGTATCAACACGGTACAATTAAGTTCAAATTTTGTACGTAAATGCTAAACATTGACGAAGATACTATTGTGTTTTTCATCTTCATCTTCTACATCTTAAAATCCAGATTCCGACCACCACCTCTGGGTCCGGCTACCGACCACTATTTCTAGCAATTTTTTCGTCCAACGAAACCCATATACTTGAAATCCAACTTAATACAGTTACAAATTTTGATACGTTTTATCAGGCAATGAATGAACTTCCATATATTGAGCGAAACCAATTGCTTACACATCCAATGGGTTTAGGCTAAAACATGTTTAGCCCTTAGGTGCATCTAAAAATGCATGTTGGTCATTTTTTACCTTTACCCTAATAAGTAAATTGTTTTAAACATGTTTTAGCGTAAACCCATGGGATGTGTAAGCTGTTGGTGTCGCTCAATATATGAAAGTTTGTTCACTGCCCTGATAAAGCGTATCATATATTTTTACTTGATGTTTCATTCTAAAACCGATTAACAATTTAACGTGAAACCTATGAAGCGGGCGTAGTCTTCAATACTTTGTTTTTATTAAGAATTGGGTTCGTGTGAAATTTAACAACAATAGTTGACAGGAAGATAAAAGTCAACCAACCAACACTTTGTTCAACATAATCATGACACAATAATTAGTTGATTGTTATCAAAAAGTGATAGACAATTAAAAGTGATAACTACCATTTGATGGCAATTATCTACAAAAAAAAGAACTTGACCTAAGAACAAATTTGATCTAACAATAATCAGACCCTAAGACATAATTTTAAGAACTGAGTTGTCAAATCGAGAATACGACCTACAACCCTGGACAACTAATAACAAACGATTACATCTCGAACAAAAACCGTTTAGAGAGAAAATAATAAAAACTCTTTATGAAGAAAAGACTTAGGGCCTGTTTGGTTTGTGGTTTAGATTGGATTTGGGTTAGGAAAATGGACCCCACATCATTTTTAGCCGTTTGAAAGTACTCGGATTTGGACTCAAAACCAAATAATAAGGTGTGTGGTAAAGTAGGGGAGTGGTTGATTTTATGATAAAAAATAGGACCACTTCATTTTTTCTCTATCTCTCTCATATCACTTTTATATAAATAATTTATAATTTTTTTTTAAATATAAAATAATTTTAAATATATTTTTCTCTCTCATACATTAAATCCAAATCCAAACCCTGATCCTAATTCAAACTCAAATCCAAATCTAAATCATAATTCTAAACCCACCTACAAACCAAACGGACCTTTAATAATAAGGGTGATTGTATGGAAGTGTAAACCTGCCCTGCACCAACAACACAATTTACAAAATAAACCTTGAACTTATCTGACTTGACATTTTAATCAATATAATATATACTTGTCCTTTAAACGAAGTCGATCAGCATTGAACAAAAAACAAATTTATATTAACGCTTACCACGAATAGATTGGGAACAAAGGAAATATTTAAGCTTTTGTAGCGATTATACCAAATATAGACAAGGATGTCCCATATGTATACCTTTTCATCTATCATACACCTTTATTTTGGACTATTATAGTTTAAGTATTCGATCTTTTGGCTTAAATATAACTTACATGACAAGTCAGGATTAAAAAGGGAGACGTCAAAATCAAAACTGGTTCACAACTTAATTACCGGATTCGATTTGATCAATTTAAGGAACTGTACGTACACAACACACAATTTAAGCCTCATACCATGTGTATGTACATATGTAAAGACCATACTCATAGTCTCACATGGATGTGGCCATGTGGGACTTGAAAAATAACTAATTCCATGATGAATGATCGAGGAAAAAAGTTGAAGGGGCCTCTTATTTGAAACAAAAAGCTACACATTTATGGAGTATACATTAACCAACCTATATACATAATACATCCTTTGCTATAACGAGTTTCATCAAAATGATGTGAAAGTTTATGTCATCACATTCTCTAGTGTGAGAGTGACGCTCAATTGAATGTACAATATACATATTCATGAGTGTTTCTCATTCTCGCCATCTAAAATTGAGGTCTTCGCAGGAAAATCAAATTACAGTGGTGTAAAAATTATTTTTACTTGATTTTGTATATTTTTATTGCATTTGGGAGGATGGATGGATGACGTAACAGTGGATATGATTACACATGGGGAGACGATCTTTACACGTGCAAGAAGCTACGATGCAAAGGTTACGAGGAGTAAACTCACTTTCACATAATAACGTTTTTCAGTTACTAAATAACAAGTATTTATTACTCTAGAGCTTCCAAACACGTGTTCCGGTCGTTTTGTACCCTTACATTGGGCCCCTGCACGAAAATACTTGTGACTTGTGTAAATACATGCTTTAATAATACTTGCTTTTTATAATATAACTTTTTTTTTTAATGGTTATAAAAACTGGATTCATATATAAAGCAGAACTGAAGAACCCTCGACGATATGTTCAAAGGCGCTACTGCAGCTAACAAGTTACGCACCAACTTACACAATGAATCTGCGTGAAATTTCAGAAGCTATATATATATATATATATATATATATATATATATATATATATATATATATATATATATATATATATATATATATATATATATATATATATATATGGATTGTATTTGTGAAAAATGTTCATACCGGATTTGTAACGTTGCGGAACAAGTTAGGGTCATTGGATGTGAAGACTCACAATCGCTACGGGGGTAAATATTAGCGCAAATAATTACACGCTACTCTGATTTAGTATACACCAAAGTCTAGTCTTCATTTTTGGTCAATCGTTTGGTTGGTGACTTGTCAATTGCGATACATTTAATGAGTGATTAATATAGTGGTATATAAGTAGGGTAAATGTCAAAAATGACCGACATTTTTTTTTTTTTTATTTTTTTTTTATTTTTTATTTTTTAGTGTAAACATTCTCATTTAAGTATCAACACGGTACAATTANATTTTTTTTTTTTTTTTTTTTAGTGTAAACATTTTCATTTAAGTATCAACACGGTACAATTAAGTTCAAATTTTGTACGTAAATGCTAACCATTGACGAAGATACTCTTGTGTTTTTCATCTTCATCTTCTACATCTTAAAATCCAGATTCCGACCACCACCTCTGGGTCCGGCTACCGACCATTATTTCTAGCAATTTTTTCGTCCAACGAAACCCATATACTTAAAATCCAACTTAATACAGTTACAAATTTTGATACGCTTTATCAGGCAGTGAATGAACTTCCATATATTGAGCGAAACCAACTGCTTACACATCCAATGAGTTTACGCTAAAACATGTTTAGCCCTAATTAGGTGCATCTAAAAATGC
The DNA here is from genome assembly GCA_014162995.1 of Artemisia annua. Classification (NCBI taxonomy): domain Eukaryota; kingdom Viridiplantae; phylum Streptophyta; class Magnoliopsida; order Asterales; family Asteraceae; genus Artemisia; species Artemisia annua. The sequence continues at coordinate 81,230 of LBNU01017805.1, forward strand.
ATGTTGGTCATTTTTTACCTTTACCCTAATAAGTAAATTGTTTTAAACATGTTTTAGCGTAAACCAATGGGATGTGTAAGCTGTTGGTCTCGCTCAATATATGAAAGTTTGTTCACTGCCCTGATAAAGCGTATCATATACATTTACTTGATGTTTCATTCTAAAACCGATTAACTAACGTGAAACCTATGAAGCGGGCGTAGTCTTCAATACTTTGTTTTTATTTTAAGAATTGGGTTCGTGTGAAATTTAACAACAGTAGTTGACAGGAAGATAAAAGTCAACCAACCAACACTTTGTTCAACATAATCATGACACAATAATTAGTTGATTGTTATCGGAAAGTGATAGACAATTAAAAGTGATAACTATCGTTTGATGGCAATTATCTACAAATAAAAGAACTTGATCTAAGAACAAAATTGATCTAACAATAATCAGACCCTAAGACACAATTTTAAGAACACAAACATGAGTTGTCAAATTGAGAATACGACCTACAACCCTGGACAACTAATAACAAACAATTACATCTCGAACGAAAACCGTCTAGAGAGAAAATAATAAAAACTCTTTATGAAGAAAAGACTTAGGGCCCGTTTGGTTTGTGGGTTTAGATTGGATTTGGGTTAGAAAAATGGACCCCACATCATTTTTAGCCATTTGGTAGTACTCGGATTTGGACTCAACACCAAAATAATAAGGTGTGTGGTAAAGTAGGGGAGTGGTTGCTTTTATGACCAAAAATAGAACCCACTTCATTTTTTCTTTATCTATCTTATATCACATTTTACATAAATAATTTATAAATCTTTTTTTTTAAAATATAAAACAATTTTAAATATTTTTCTCTCTCCTACATTAAATCCAAATCCAAACCCTAATCCTAATTCAAATTCAAATCCAAATCTAAATCATAATTCTAAACCCACCTACAAACCAAACGGACCCTTAATAATAAGGATGATTGTATGAAAGTGTAAACCTGCCCTGCACCAACAACACAATTTACAAACTAAACATTGAACTTATCTGACTTGACATTTTAAGAATTAAGTTGTAAGTTCTAGTGTTGTGCACCAATTGTCCCTGCACTCCCTGCACACACAAACTATAACAAAACTCATCTAGACTTAACCAATCCAATAATATAAGATTGAACATGTATACATACATTTCTGTCGTTCGCCACTCAATATATGGTTCCCACTAACCACCCTAAGGATATATATCCTTCACTCCTTGAATTGAACGACAAGATAGATATCCTTGAGCGATTAGAGCAAGAATGTAACGCCCGTCAAAGCCAAAAACAAGGAACTACCAAGAGTACTCACATGAGTAGGAACAATATGTAATATTTTCTTCTAGCTTTTAATGAATTTCCGTTAAAAAAATATAATTTAAGCCTCCTTGGATATGAACACGAGTCATCCTGACAAAACGTGTTAAAGCACTCGCTATAAAAAACTCATAGCCTCATGTATTCATAATGCCAATGTTATGCCATGGCGCTTTCAAATTAAAGTCTTTCTCAGCGTTAAGGGGTCAACGCGCGTAGCTCTAGTGACACTGAGAATATCGTGTGTGTCATTTGTGTGTATGCTTGTGTGTCTTTGAACTGTTGGAGATTTTAGTGCCATTAACTGTTTTAGGTAATTGTGATTTACTAGAGATCTATGGGCTTCGTATCATACTCGGTTGTAAGTTAGGGAAGTCTGGAGTGCACCCTTGTATGAGCTGATATGTTTCCACCATGACAAAGAGGCCCCCTTCAAGGTCAAGGGGCAGCACCCCTTGTTGGGTCTCGCTCCCCAAATGATACCTAGACATTAAAGAGTTGAAATACTTTATTCGAAAAGTAACCATACACGATTTAAGAAGATATTCAAGATTATCATCGCAGCTCTTACCGAATTCTTAACATGAATATCTAATTTTTAGTGCTATAAATATTGGTAAATTATTTGATGTAATTTTTGTCATATACCTACATGAAACAGATATACACTGTAAAATAGTAGGTATGTAAGATTCAGTTTGTTTAAAACGAGTTTCTCCTAAATCGTGCATTGCCGCGAGGCAATTGTCTTGATGCTAATTAAATTTAAAATATCAGTAAAATTGTAGTAAACTCAATGATACAGTAACAACCCAAATAAGTTTAATCTTGTGGAAGATCGATTCGCGTGTGTTGCCACATGGCCATTCTGTCAATGCTTATAATTGTATGGTAATGACATATTTACCAAAAACATTAAAAATATTAAATAATCACAAACAGATAAAAAAATACTGAGATACCATTCGTTAACCAGTCAGATGAAAGCATTAAACTGTTATTACAAATAATTTTAAAACAAAGTATTCTCACTATAACAGCAAGGTTCTACGTTGTTCTTCACATCATTGTGGAAGACCGATTGGCGTTGAAACAGTCGCAATGATTGTAATTTACTGAAAACAAAATTATCATATTAAAAGAGATGACAACAATGATGATAATGGCAACTGTATTTTAGTTTTGAGAAGAAAAACAACTAACTTCACAATTTGATAGCAGTTCAAATTCATATCATCAGAAAGCCAAGATCAGTGATAAAAGGGACTTACCGAAAGAAAGCTATGAAACAAAAGAGAGTATGCTGAGAGCATTTGTGCCAAATGTACTTTCGACACATTCTCTTATGTTTCCCATCTTTCGTTAGCTAAGTGCAATTTAACAACGATTTTGGCTTTCTTATCATCTGAATATAAGCTGTTATAAAAACTGGATGTCGTTTTTTTCTCGAAAATTAAATATAGCTACCATTATCATCATCTTTACCACCTCTTTTAATGTTGACCGAGGCCATCACCATCATGAACATTAGCATCATCATTTATCTTGTCGATCTTCAAAAAGTAGGTATGCTGCAATCTGAGACAACAAAGAATTACTAAAATTTTTTAAATGGCACGTATTTACTCTCTTTATGCATAAATTAACCCTCACTCTATTTGTGAACCAATAGGATATAACTTATGAATGCAATGAGCTAACATACATGGTGCAATAAATGCTACCTTAGACCGATGAAATACTAAAACATCACATTGAAGGTAGTTATTAGCTACATCTTGAAGAATATAAATATGCACGCTTAATCTATTTGTGAACCAATAGAATATAACTTATCAACTCAATGAGCTAACATACATGATGCAATAAATGTTACATGAGACCGATAGTAGGAATAGAGGAGAGGCCAACTAACCTTCCAACATAACTATGTACCATGAATAATTTCCTAAATTCCATATCCGATAGAATAAGTGAATGATGATTTATTATATAGCTGGTCGCACTGTTTATTTGGTTTGGCATTGGAGGATCAGATGATGCACAAAGTTTCTTTTGGATAGGCAAACCTCTGTGGTTGGAAGCCTGGAAGTTGAAGGGGTAGAAAAGTGTTGGTCAACATGGTTAGTATTTGCATCCTTTGAAATAGAGCTAGGTGAGTTAATAAACACCCTTATGCCATAATCAAAACATCACATTGAAGGCAGTTATTAGATACAACCTGAAGAATATAAATATATACGGATTTTGACTTTCCTATTTATATCTGATAATGGCATCGCAAGTTAGACAAAACAAAATAACATAATCATTAAAAGAACAAAAATCAGTTTAACAGTGATCGTCACTTCACTTGCTAGTACCTGTAAGTTTTAAGTATGTAAGAGTGGTAAACAGTAAATTTCTGGAATACCTGAGTTGCTGTAGCGGTTAAGGAAAAAAACTGAGCCATTCCAGGATCTTCTCCAGTTTTCAGAGCATGTTCTACCTCCGGATTTCCTCATCATTAACAAACATTTATCTGTAAAATTAATTAGTATATATTTAGAGTATGCACGATATGGCAAGTGGACATAATAATATTGAGCTGATGAGGATGGGAAAAATAGATACAAAGGTTTTTTATGATGCCTGCAAGGAGAATTTTTGGTAGCAATAAAGTTAAATAAGGGCTTCCTCGTAACCAAATTTCTACTTGCAAGCATAATAGAGAACATTCATCTCTATTTCTTCCATCCTCGTCATGCCAACATTAATATGTCCAATTAACAATAATTGGAAAGCCTAAATACAAACCTGGCCAATTTCTTAATTATCAGATGAAGTATATTTGTGCCTTGCCTCATATTTCGTATAGGCTGCCCAAAAACTGGTTGCATTTCATGCATTCACTACAAAAAAAAATTCCATTTAGTGACACACATTTTAGTGGCAAAATATATATGTGTCGTTGTAGTATATTTTTAGTGACAAATCATTGTGTGTCATAAAATATATTAACTATTGAGTGACACTTCACACTTTTTGCCATTGATGTACATATATAGTTAACACTGATACAAACTTAGCTATGTCATAATACCTTGCTGGAATTAGCGGCACATATATATTTCATGCCATTAAATATTTTTTTGATAATTTTGGTTTTTCCTGATTGTGACACTATAACCTAAAAGAAGTTCCCAAATTTTAACAATTTAAGTAGGCATGTGCAAAAAAATTAAAACTTCGAGCGGGCCATATAATCCCTTAAACTTTGCATCTCATATTTGCATTCAAAAAACACATCAAAGACTCTCATATGTCATAGCCGCATCATGTATAGTTTTTCTTATGCCCATCGTTCTTTAGCCATCATCAAGTCACGTAAGTGTTCTAACCCTTATTCTTCTAATTTTAATCCTCGTTTTTTATTTTTCTGATTTATAGGATAGTTATGAAGAAAAGGATAAATTGATCAAATGATCAATATGAACCGACCAAAAATTAGATACTGCATATTGGCTATAAGGTTGAATACTCCGTATACACAAACTGGAATACCTAGTATGCGCCTAAAGACTAAATACGTTGTATTCTTTAAATGGAATACACCGTATTCAGTTCTGAGCCCAAGACGCCGTATGCATGAATCTGGATACGCCGTATTGGCCTATCTAATGCAGAATCAACTGCTGAAATCTGCAGTTTCTGCAGTAAACTAATTTTTCGCATTTAATGCAAAAGCACACATGTATTAACTTCATAAAAACTGTATATAGCATTTACTATTCATTTAAACCCATACACAACCAAAATGGGTCATTTTAGGCTAGAATGGCTTTATGACAAACACCCCCCCCCCTAAATGACCATAAGTACATTACTTATTCGTAGATTAATAAAACGACTTGAAACTGATCATAAACTGTTTTAACACTACATTAGACCTTGAAAGACACATGGGGCATTACAAGTATGATCAAAGTGCTTGAATGAACCGTTCGGAACCTATACCCGAGCGTAGCCGTTAATCTCCCAAAATGTACTCATACTTGCTATCTATAAGCCTCATCGCCTATCTTCGTTAATCTCCCGAAATGCACTCATACTTGGTATATCTATGGATTTTGTGCTTGGGCTTCCTCGTACTCATCGAGAAAGTCGATTCTATATATGTTATTGTTGACAGGTTTTCCAAGATGGCGCATTTCATTCCTTGTAAGAAGACTTCAGATGCGGTGTATATTGCAACGTTATACTTTCATGGGGTGGTTGGTTTACATGGAGTTCCAAAGTCAATTACTTCGGATCGGGATAGTAAGTTTCTTTCTCTTCCGCTTATCCTCAAATGGATGGCCAAACTTAAATGGTTAATCGTAACTTGGTAAATATGATGCGTTGCTTGTGTGGAGAAAAGCGTAAGCTTTGGGATGTGTCATTAGCTCAAGCTGAGTTTTCTTATAATATTTCGGTTCATAGTTCAACGTGGTCTTCACCATTTGCGGTTGTTTACATGAATTCCCCAAGACAAGTGGTGGATTTGGTTGATTTTTCGGGCAAGAATATTGTTCAAGAAAACAAGATGGTAGAAGAGGTTCAACCTACGCATGAAGTTGTTCGAGCTAATATTGTTGAATCAAATGCCAAGTACAAAGCTGTTACGGATAAGCATCGCCGAGTCAAGTTGTTTGAGGAAGGTGACAAGGTGATGGTGTTTCTTCAAAAAGAGCATTTTACAGTAGGTGAAAGAATTATGTACCAACAACACAATGACTTTCACACTTGCTGATGCGTGGTTTTGCAACCTTGCAAAAGGTTTTACTTCTCAAGGGATCTTGAGAAGCTTGCAATCCCCACCAGGCAGTGTACCTGACCGATGTAGTATAGTGAGTGGCAAGTACCGGGGGATTGATAGTTCTCTAGGGGAATAGTGTCATTAGGATTGAACGCTACGTGAACTAGGTCTAAAGGTGAGGGATGATTCTTTTTGTATTTTTATATTTTATGAAAGCAAAGTAAATATCTCGGGTATTGGAAGAATGGGCGGAATTAGTTGCTAGTCAACTAACCCAAATAACTACTTATGCAAATAAAATAAAATGACAAGAAAAGTAAATTGGTGAACTTTTTATGATGAGAAAATGTGTTTACTTAGATTTCCTTACTCCCTAGCTATCTCTTATTAATTAATTGGTTTGTTATAATTGTTTGGATGAAGGGTTGTTTTCCTTAATACCAGTCGTGGAGGTGTGTACGAATTTCCCCAACTCTATAAGCTTCTATCTCTTCCTATGATGACACCCAGTATCTTATCATGGCCTCCCCAATAGTCACTTATGTATTAAAAACAACCAATAACTCCGGTGTACACAACCAAGAAACGTTTCTTAAGATGTTCAAGCACATTAGCATATAGGAAGTTGGCCAGTTTTCTTAAGCCTAACGCGAAATCAATCACCCAATACAATCAAACAAACCAACAATCAATAATTAATAGCTAGGTTTCATTAGATCTAAGCAAACACTATAAACCTAAGCTAGCATGTTGAAAGAAAGACAAGAATAAAAGGTAATCAAACAACACATAGACATATTGAATGATTAAAAGGTAGACTTATCTTCAATTAAACATGGGTGAAAGAAGGGTTTAAAACCCTTACAAAAGCTGTAAAATTCGGCTAGGATTTGTTGCACAAAAGTTCCACACTAATGAATGAAAAATCCAAAACTATTTTTAGAGAATACAAGCTGACGGCGTCAGGTTATAAGTCCTGACGCCGTCAGAACGCCGTGTTTAGGGTTTTCGGATGGCCTCTAAACACTTCTGACGCTGTCACCTTATGATTTCCTCTGGGCCGTCTCTCTTTGCCATAACACGTGACGGCCTACTTCATCTAACACCTGACGCCGTCAGGTGTTAACTCACCAATTCTTCACTTGAGCGTCATGTATAAGTAAAAATCCATCTCTTGATTCTTCAAGTGACGGCGTCACCTTATGGTGTCTGACGCCGTCAGGCACAAATTTCAGCATGATTTCTTGACATTGTCGTTTTCTTCACTTTTCACTCCAAAAATATCCAAAATGCTCCATTTTCCAGAATTCTTGTCCAAAGTACCTAAAATGATAAAAGAAACGATTTGAGACAGTATTTGATCATAATATCACGATTTAGGGCTTAAATGACCCCCTAAAAGCGTAACAAATATTTCCTTATCAAATACCCTCACACTTGAGATTTGCTTGTCCTCAAGCAAATGAGCTTTTATACTAATTAAAATACAAGCTAGGGGTCATTTAACATTAATATAAAAGTAATTACAACAGGTGATCGTTCTAATTTAATCAAAATAAGCACGGAAATTATACACTAGCACCTCACATTAAGTGTTTGGATACTCTCATCTCTCGGGTGTTATAAGTCTATATATCACAAATGGAAATGGAAAAATATCTCTCACTACCTGTTATAGCAAATAGATTACCATAGGCTTGATCAAAAACCTCCACCACTTGGTGTAAGCACCTATGAAAACTATCAAAGAGTGCTTTTCAAGGGTTATAATGTTAGGTGTAGGGATATGGAAAACATAGTTTGTTGGATAAGGGATATTTTACTGGTGGTAAGTCAATTGTCTTAGTTAATTACCTGTACAATGTGACGTTGCTAAGCCAAGACTCGACTCAATTTGAGCTAACTACGAAATAAAAGAAACATCAATAAATAAAAGGAATGGGATGGTAGTCCGTATGTTTTTTCGCTTTTCTTTTTCCGATTTTTTTTTTCGTTTTTCTTGATTTTTTCGATTTTTTTTATACACTCTTGCCCTAAGATCCAAAATAATACATCAAGGTGGTTCGGTTCTCCCCTTACATTTGGACTTTTACATGAATCAAAATAAAGACTCAAATTAAGATAATCGAAACATTTGGAGTACTTTAAAACATTAACGCATATATGGGGTAATAAATGATGTTCTTCCACATTACTCCATTACACTAGTACTTTACCCATAAGTCCCAATCGTCCCAAAACAATATGTACAAGATATGACTCGACTTAGCAACCATGTAACCAATTAGACAATTAACAAAGGGTTTAAACAAGTAACAATAATGTACTAAAGATGAGTGCATACAAGGTAGGCTAAGGCAATTTGGGTGTACATTTGGGGTGGATTGTAACCAAATTCTTTCTTTAAGTAAAATGCTTAAAGTTAGAAATGAAAAAGATAGGCTCTGAGGGGTGTACTAGGGGTATCGTGTACTAAAAATGAGTACATCGCAAAGGTGTGGGAGAATTACTTGACCAATGAAGTCAATGTAATTATATTACAGGCTTAAAACATGGGTTATCCTAATGCCTCTTATCATGTAGTAAATCCTAACTACAAGAATGTAGTCTCACTTGTGGTCTTGGGATGCATCGCTAACGCAAGTTCTAGACTTTTTTCTAACAAATCTAGGGGCGAACCTCACATATTTGGGGTGGAAATTTTTGAATGGTTCGGTTTTTTTGTGCTAGTCATATAATTCATATCCATGAGACGCTTATTAAGACTAAGGTTTCATTCCTAAATGTTGTAAAAAAATAAATTTGGCGCTAAAATTGCCCTATTAAGTATTCCTCTTAGTTTTATTACACATCTACTATTAGACAAATAAAAATCAAGTGCAATTGTAGTTTCTAAGGTGTCTTCATTTACCCCCTTACACTTAAGTTGAACATTCTCCCTAATGTTCTTGAAAAGTAATAAAGTAAAGATAAATGAAAAATGAATAAAACAAATACACCCCTGATTCGCTCGTTATTGATGATGTAGTAACATGGTTAAATCCTCCTTCAAAAAAATTTGAAAACTCAAAATTAAAGCAGCGCCAAAAGCTTGATGTGTTGCATGTACATCTTCTTGTCTAATATAACCTGTTAAATAACTAAGAAAACAAACACGAAAACCTCGCATAAAATCGGCGGTAAACTCTACATAAAAGTAAATCCTAGAAAGCAAGTAAAGATTTAATGCTTGTGGAATGAATATTTGCAGATTCCTTGAGTTTAAAAATTATAGATTTTACGAAACATTACAATTCCAGCAGAAAAACAAAACCTAGAAAATTACGCAGAAAATACGTCTGACGCCGTCAGGTTATAACCCCTGACTTCATCAGAACTGATCTGACAGAATTTTTTATACTTTGTTTCTGGAAAATTTCTAGAAAAACCTATGTTTTAATTCCTGGAATCCTGCAAAACATTCATCATGACTAGATACAAGCATTTGACTCAAACAAATACTAATATGCATGTCTATATCTTATTGTTATCGTTCATGTTCAATTCATTCTTTAAAACAAATTTGGATTTCCCTTACACTTATCTTTTGCAAAATACCTTTATATGTAATTAAGACGAGGTTAAAAACAAAATAAACATTTTCACAATTTATATTTGATACATGAACAATAAACAAAAAGAATGAAATATGCATACGGAAACAAATAAAAACAAATAAACAAGCAAAGAATTAAAAAGCTTGGGTTGCCTCCCAAGAAGTGCTTGTTTTTATTCGAGTCACGATCTTGACTCTACCCTTATTTAATGGAAATAGGGGAGGTTTTCCCTGCACTTAGGGTTAAGTGCGGGTGAAAGTAGCGATACACACCCTTATAGTGGAAATATGCCACGTGAGGTGAAGGGGGTGAGTGAATGGCTTCCTTCATCCTATGGCTTCCTTCATTCTAAAACTACCCGGATAATATTGGTTGATGGGTGGGACGGTTCCTTTTTGTCTCCTAGATGTAAAATCTAAGGATGGAAAGTTGTGTAAAGATTGAGGTTCCGGTTCATCAACACTAGGAAATTCCCTAGAACTAAGAGTAAGGTTATCACTACAAGTATTCAAACCTATATCTTCTAGTGGTGCTTGGTACAAGGGTTCTACCTCCATCGGAATTCCTAAAGTTTCTTCTACTTCTTCCGGGTAAGTCACGGGCGGTGTGTGTGCCTCAAATGATGGTAGGACATGTGGGATACTTTGTGGGCTTGGATTATCCACCTCATCCTACATTGTATCTAGATTACCTATGTGTTTGTTTTGTACTATGATGTTACATGACATCCACCTAGGTATCCCAAGATAGTCATCCCCAGAAGAACTTCCTGTTTGCTCCTTCAAACTTGTTATTAATTGATCCGTAATGTTGTTTGTTGGGTTGTCTACTCTATAATAATATTGGGCACTATCTTCTATGGCTTTCCATGCTTCTTCAGCATTTAATTCCCTAAGGTCCCCGTTGACAAAATTGTCAATGTACCTTTGGACATATCGGTAGACACGATAGTAAAAGATTTGAGTTAAGGACCATAAATCGAAACTATGATGAGAGACTATTCGGAGTAAAATTTTAAAACGAGTCCATGCATCATAGATAGGTTCATCTTGATATTGCTTGAACAGCAAGATGTCATCAGGAGTGAATGAATTTCGTGGTCGGTAGTATGGTGGATTCGCATTCTCTATAATGGTGAACGGAAGAGTCAATGGAAAGGTTTTTACGAACAAAGACACAAAAAAAAAAGATAATCTACNAAACCTATATCTTCTAGTGGTGCTTGGTACAAGGGTTCTACCTCCATCGGAATTCCTAAAGTTTCTTCTACTTCTTCCGGGTAAGTCACGGGCGGTGTGTGTGCCTCAAATGATGGTAGGACATGTGGGATACTTTGTGGGCTTGGATTATCCACCTCATCCTACATTGTATCTAGATTACCTATGTGTTTGTTTTGTACTATGATGTTACATGACATCCACCTAGGTATCCCAAGATAGTCATCCCCAGAAGAACTTCCTGTTTGCTCCTTCAAACTTGTTATTAATTGATCCGTAATGTTGTTTGTTGGGTTGTCTACTCTATAATAATATTGGGCACTATCTTCTATGGCTTTCCATGCTTCTTCAGCATTTAATTCCCTAAGGTCCCCGTTGACAAAATTGTCAATGTACCTTTGGACATATCGGTAGACACGATAGTAAAAGATTTGAGTTAAGGACCATAAATCGAAACTATGATGAGAGACTATTCGGAGTAAAATTTTAAAACGAGTCCATGCATCATAGATAGGTTCATCTTGATATTGCTTGAACAGCAAGATGTCATCAGGAGTGAATGAATTTCGTGGTCGGTAGTATGGTGGATTCGCATTCTCTATAATGGTGAACGGAAGAGTCAATGGAAAGGTTTTTACGAACAAAGACACAAAAAAAAAAGATAATCTACGAGAAAGCTGATAAAAAGAAAACAAAAATCTCACTAGATAGGAATCTAATGAGTAGACCTAATAAAATTAAAATTCAACCTAAGCAATAACTATTCCCCGGTAGCGGCGCCAAAAACTTGATGCGTGGTTTTGTAACCTTGCAAAAGGTTTCTCAAGGGATCTTGAGAAGCTTGCAATCCCCACCAGGCAGTGTACCTGACCGATGTAGTATAGTGAGTGGCAAGTACCGGGGGATTGATCGTTCTTTAGGGGAATAGTGTCGTTAGGATTGAACGCTACGTGAACTAGGTCTAAAGGTGAGGGATGATTCTTTGTATTTTTATATTTTATGAAAGCAAAGTAAATATCTCGGGTATTGGAAGAGTGGGCGGAATTAGTTGCTATTCAACTAACTCAAATAACTACTTATGCAAATAAAATAAAATGACAAGAAAAGTAAATTGGTGAACTTCTTATGATGAGAAAATGTGTTTACTTAGATTTTCTTACTCCCTAGCTCTCTCTTATTAATTAATTGGTTTGTTATAATTGTTTGGATGAAGGGTTGTTTTCCTTAATACCAGTCGTGGGGGTGTGTACGAATTTCCCTAACTCTATAAGCTTTTATCTCTTCCTATGACGACACCCAATATCTTATCATGGCCTCCCCAATAGTCACTTATGTATTAAAAACAACCAATAACTCCGGTGTACACAACCAAGAAACGTTTCTTAAGACGTTCAAGCACTTTACCATATAGGAAGTTGGCCAGTTTTGTTAAGCCTAACGCGAAATCAATCACCCAATACAATCAAACAAACCAACAATCAATAATTAATAGCTAGGTTTCATTAGAT